>PDNA01000024.1:0-229093 GCA_002573605.1 Polytolypa hystricis UAMH7299 | reverse complement strand
TCGCACTCGCCTACAGAGGAGCTCTCACTTTCTGTAGGAGGTTCATTGGGAGGTGAGGTTGGTTCGGGAACACCTGGAGGGCAATGCCAATGATCCCCATGAGGCTCACACTCCCCAGGAGAGGAAGTGATTGGTGGAGTTGGCTCACAGTGCCCTATAAATAGATAAGTCCAATGTCTTCTTGTCGGATGAAGGAACACATACAATGATCACCATGAGGACTGCATAACGAGCCTGTGGGAGAAGGAGGCAAAGTGGGCGTTTCCTCGCATGGGGCAGTAATAGTTGTCACGCCGGAGATAATGCTGTAACCGGCCGATGTAAGAGCATCTGAGTCGTAATAACCATAGGCCGTGATGAGACCCAGACCAGGGAATGTGAAGGCGTTTGTATATACTGGTACTTCTGATCCAGAGAAGGAGCCTCCGGTACTGTACACGGCGTTCATGGAGCTGATGAAAGAATCATAATCGGAGATCGAGGTGGCAATGCCGAGATACGATGTAGTGGTCGTGCACTGGGAGGTACAATCCCAGTGATCTTGATGAAATCTGTAGTCTGTTATTTTCCGTCATGAGGAAGGGTTTCAAGGGACACTGTGGACATACGTGCATGAAGCTCCAGTTGGAGAAGGAGGGATAGTTCCGGCTTGTGGTAGAGCAAATACCTCCCTAGCACGATCGCAAAGCCCAAGGGCTGCGACAATAGCCCAGTAACCAAGTTTCATGCTTGCTGTTCCGTTGTCGGTCCTTGAGAAGCGAAAAACCCTATGAGCAGCAAACTGCCAGCTCTTTATAGAAGACGACAGGGTCAGGTGGTAAATCCATGAAATTTTTCAATAAGGGATAATCCGATTCTCCCAAGTCCTGACTGCTTGATATGAGTAATATGTGGGCGACCTGAAGAGGAAGCGTGGGATAATTTGGAGTTCATGCATATTTTGAGTACCGTAGTAGACAAAAAGTATGCTCATGTTACAATATTTCCCTTGAGAGCGTGGGATACTCTGGAGCTCATACATATTTTGAGTACCGTAGTAGACAAAAAGAAGTATGCCCATCCTCATACTTTCCTGGGGAGAGTGGATAATTCAGTGTTGGGTTATTTACCCCCCTGCAAGAGGCCCTGATTGAAGCGAGATCGAAATGTTCCGCCGGCCATCAAGGTACTTGCGATATCTTGGCAGCAGATACCTAGGTAGCGCAACCACAGGCAAGCTCGTATACCCCAAGGTTCAGAAGTTACTCCCTGGGCCGAGATACAGAAATCATCTATACTGGCGAGATAGATTTTCATCTCTCCTTCTGAGGAGCAAGATGCCACAAATCCTACCAGCATAGCACGAAGAGTAGGAGTATAAAAGACCCCTAGATGCCCACTCAAAAACACCTAAATTGACTCAACATCGCACAACAGTTCTTTGCTCTCGAAGATAGCCATTTCATCCCGCAGGAATAGATATTTCATTTCAACGCCTTCGCTTCATCTTACCCATATCGCTAGCCATTATGAAGTTCACCTTAGCACTGCTTGCTACACTCCTTGGCGCCGCTGTGGCGCACCCAAAGCCCGGCCAGAGCAATGTCATCCAAAGGAATTGCATTGACCCAGGATGCCCGGTGGTGGATGCGACCAACTGCGAATACTGCTGCCCCACGGTGCCCGCCGACTGCCACGTCCACGAACCCATCAGATACTGCGGCGAGAACGGAATCGTACTCCACTGCGAAGAGCACTGAGAAATCCATGATGCTGGTCAGACAGAAGGCAGGATTTTAGGTAAGATATACAGCTATCCTCTGGTCTCTGGAAGTGACTCTGATGAAGCGCACCATAGTCCAACCACGAATGACTCGACCGGTTTAACCTCGGCAGTTGCGTTCGAATGCTGAGCTCATAAACTTGCTTCTTGAATCGAGTCAATGGCGATATTTTTTCGGTACTTTGCAGAAGTATATACGGATCTATTGATTTCAATAAAGAGAATGCCAAATTACTTCACTCAACGCTCGTAACCATTTTTCCCAGAGGGTCCCTAGGTCTAGTCAGTAATCATTGTCATGATGAGCGGGGTTCATGGAGAACAAAGGCGGTTTTTGTTAACAGTGTCGGAAGAGGCAGAAATGTCAGAGATGCCATTTGCCATTAGTTAACGCAATGGTTGTGACCAGAGGGTAAATTAGAATGTCGTCGTCAAAAATAGGTTGCGTGGGTTCAAAGTTCTCTCCGCAGCGGAGGCAGCCCCCACGTGCAAACAAAGCAAACACCCAGCTGCCTGGGCAAGTTCACCACCAACTGACCTCATATCTCCAAGCAGCTGCAGCTACAACACCTTCAACTTCATCATCCAATATACCTACACCCACCGCACCTACGACCTTTCCACCCATTTATTCCTAAGTATCCGTGTTCCCTTAACGATGGCGGACTCGCCGAACATCCTCGTTTCGTCGAAATCGTCAGACTCCGGGCTCCAAGTCCACCTCCATCCTCTCGTCCTCCTCAATATCTCAGATCACATTACGCGGCACGCGGTACGGCAACAAACGTCACCAATTATCGGAGCTCTACTTGGGCAACAGAAAGGCCGGACGATTAGTTTGGAACACGTATTCGAGTGCAACGTCATACACCGAGACGGAGAAACCATTTTACATCAAGATTGGTTTGAGGAGAGAGTCAAGCAATGTCAGTGCGACATCTATGTATTCCTGACTGCTCTGAGAACGAGCTGACTGACAATCCCGTGTATATAGTCAAGGATGTTCACAAGGCTCCGGCATTGGACCTGTTAGGGTGGTTCACAGTAACACCCCCTTCGGGGCCAACTAGCGCGCAGCTCCCTATCCACCGCCAGATCCTTCAAGATTACAATGAAACAGCCATTATGCTTGCATTCCATGCGTCTGAGCTCGAAAACATTTCATCAGCCACCGGAAAGCTCCCAATAACCATTTACGAGTCGACGTATGAGGAAGAGACTACTGACGATGGAGATAAGTCGATGCAAATAGATGGTCAACAACCCAATCTGGCTCTCAGATTTCGAGAGCTCCCCTACTCCGTTGAGACGGGAGAAGCGGAGATGATCAGTGTGGACTTTGTCGCACGAGGTGGTGGAAATGCTACTGCCATCTCAGCCGCTGCACCAGCGCCAACACCTCCCCTGCAAACCGAAGAGACTCAGAAGCTTAGAACAAGGAGGGCAAAGGCGAAAGACTCAGCTGCAAAGAAGGAAGAAGAAGGATCCGCTGCTGACGAGACTTCGCCGCTTTCTCCAGAGGATGAAGACTGTATGTGCACTCGATTCGTGGTGATCCCATTATTACATTCGTACTAACCTACGTGTCTTGCAGTAATTGCAAACCTAAAAACCCGACTCAACGCAGTCAAAACCCTCGAATCGCGTCTTGACCTAATCAAAGCCTATCTCCTCAGCATCTCCGCCAACACCAATGGCTCCTCAACCAAACCATCCCACACCCTCCTCCGCAACATCTACTCCCTAATCTCCCATCTCTCCCTCCTCAGTCCCCAAGATGCAGAGACTTTCTCTGCTGAATCCCTCGCTCAGACAAATGACGTAGCGCTCGTAGCCTTACTCAGCCAATTCGGCCAGAGTCTCCAAGCCCTGCGAGAACTAGGCAAGAAATCTCTTGTCGAGGGCACTACACGGCAAAGCCACGAGTCGCGGAAAGCGCACATGGCGATCCAGGCGCGCATGGATGATGAGATTTACCTTCGTCGCGGGTTGGGTGGGGTCAGTGGGCCTTGGGAATCATGATTACCCTCGTTACGAATATGTTTTGATTGACGCTCCCCTATGCTTTTAACTCTGTTGTTTGGTTTCCTTTTCAGCACCGTTCTTCTATTTTCTTTATTTTCTTCGTTTTCCTTTGCTGTTCTCTGTCGCACATTACAGGCTTCATGACATGATGAATATACTTGCCTAAAACTACAAGATTTCCTTGACCTTACTGAAGTCTTTTTTTTACGATGGAAATTTTTTCTCTTTTTTTCTTTTCGTGGGGCCTAGATACTACCACCACCAAGCTCATAGAAGGGATTTCTTGCTTTTTGACTCTTGTCTTCCTTCTGCGCTCCTAACTATATCTAATAACACCCCCTATCCTGAGATGCAAAAACTATATTTTCTATGGATATGAAAGTAAATTAACCATTTTTTTAGAGAGGAAAAAAGGGGAATTTGTTTTTGTCGTTGCTAGGGAGGGGAAAAAAAGATATCTATCTTTGTCCAAATTTTCTCCTTGAATCATTTGACTCCGAATATTCAACAAAAAGGTAAAGAAAAGCAAACAGAATGTTAATTGATTAGGAGTTCTGAGAATGCAGGACTGAAAGTAAAGCCTGCCGACAAGGGACAGAAACAAAACAAAAAGAGGTGTAAAAAAGGATTATAGGTAAAATTTGGCGGGTTTTTCATATATATATATAACACAAGACAAACGAATGAAACTAAAAAAAAAAAAGCCCAGGAAATAAAGCACAAGGTATGTATATATCCACAAAAAAAGCCGCCCTTAGAAAAGCAAAGTGAATAAAAAATAGTAATAGTAATAGATACCCAGGGGAAGTTTATTTAAGCCCTTATTTCCCTTTCCTTCTTTTTTTTTTTGTTAACCTACATATTATCAGAAAACCAAAAAAAAAATTGGAAAGAAAATTGAGAAAGAAGAAAAAAAACCCCCAAGAGAAAAAAGACGAGTTGAAAAAGAACAAAAAAGAATCCAGAGAACCAAGAAATTATCAGTTTTTGTCAGTTGGAAGCAAGTCAAACTTTAGTATCTACCACGCCAGCTCCCTCCTCTCCAATCTGACCTATCCCCTAACCGCCCTCGGTCTCCTCCTCCACCTCCAACACCACCACCACCGCGACCTCTTCTTCGACCACGCATACCATACTCCGGACCCCGATCCACGAAGAGATCATCATCTTCAAATGTGTACTTGCGCATCTCATCGCCGCCGGGTTTACGCGTGGGCCCTGCTCGAGCCAGCGCGTCGAAGCGGTCAAGTCTCTTATCGGCAATTTCTTTTGAGACGGGGAGGTAGTAGAGTTTTGGTTTCGCGTCTGTGGAGAGGAATCTGTCATCTAGCGCTTTGAAGCTCTCGCCGTTGTAGCGTGTTGGTGGGGCTGTAGAGGGCGGCTGCTGCTGTGGCTGTTGTTGTTGTTGGCTGCCGCGTCGGAGTCCGTCTCCATGAGTTGCGCGCGGTCCTAGGGGTGGTTCTCTGCCTAGGTTCATAGATGAGTTTCGCGCGGTGAGGGCGGGGACTTGAGATGCTTCGCGCAAAACGGCGGTGACACCTTCGTCTGTTTCATCGTAGGATACTTCCCAGCGAGGCGCGCCGCGTCCGCCATGTCCAGAGTCTTGTTCGAGAGTGATCCATTCCTTGACTTTTTCCTCAGGGATGAAATCGGCCCATAGCGGCTTACGCGTTCGTTCGTCCGGCCAGATGGTTCCATGCATCGCGGAACGGACACGGGAGGCTGCGGATACATTCGCAAACATCACCAGGCAGTGTGTCTTGATTGAATCCAAGAAGAAATCGAGGATAATGTCGGGGTCTGGGGAGGAACTAGGTGGGGTGGCAAGAGAGACGAGGTGATTGCGAAGAACGGTAGGTTGCAATGGGCGCATAAAGTCGCGGATATATAATGAGGTTGTCGCGGGGTGGAGGGCCGGAGTGATGATGCGGTCTTCATCCCCTTCGCGGATGGACTCTCTATGGGGAGAAGGTGAACGTACACGGCCGCCATTTGCGGCTGGGAAGAGATCTTTGAAGCGGGCATCACCGTGCGGATGCTGCCTAGGGTGGGCAGGAGGATGGGTGGTGTCCTCTTCAGCTTCAGCACGTTCAGGACCAACCTCGGCTGATTCTGCCTGTAGTGGTTCGGCTTCTGCGGGCTGCTCGACCTTCGGCTCATCGCGCATCTCCTCGTCAGCTGGAGGTTGTTCAGTCTTTGCGGATAGTTTCTGTTCTTCAGACTCCTTTAGCGGCTCAGTGTCCACGTCCATGCGTTGCTCCGACTCTTCATCCTTTTGTACTGTCGCCCTCGCCTGGGGCTCTTTAGGCTCTGCAACTGTTTCCCTCGTGCTAGTGTCTTCTTCCAAGATGACTCGCGGCAGTCCATCCTCAGCCTTCGCCTTCTTTAATGCAACGGTCCTCGGAGATGGGGGTGGACTTTGGCTTCGTCGTTTCCTTTTCTTCGAGTCATCCACCTCCTCCTTTGAGGTTTCGGCGACTGGTGTAGGAACGGTGTCCGTGGCTTCGGGTGCGGACGCGGGTGCAGCGGGAGATATAGATGTCTCATCAGTTGTTTTCTCGGTATCCGTTGGTTGTTCTGTGACCTGATCAACTGGCTCGGCCGCTTCGGAGGGCAACTCTTCTGCGACAGGTTTTTCCTCGACTTCCGCAGGTTTCGCGACGTCGTTCATAGTCACATCCTCAGCGGGTGCCTGCGACGGAGCTTCCAATTCCTCCTTAGCCATCGCATCGTCTGGTATCGCTGGTTGAGACGTCGATTCTGGCTGCGGTTCTTGTTCTTGCTCTTGCTCTTGGTCCTTGCCAGCTGTGTCCGGCGCGCTCGGTTCCTTCGCCTCGCTTGGTTCCTCAACGGAATCATTCGTCACTTCAACTTCCTCCTCAGCGGGCGCAACTTGTGTCGCGGCATCGTCTTGAAGTAAGCGATCGATGAAGTTTTGCTTTACTCTAAGTCCAGTCTGTGGAATGCTGCGTCGCTTCAACTCCGCTTTCAGGTCGGTGACCTTCCAGCTGCTGTACTCGGCCATTGTGGCGGATAAACGAACGTGTTGTGTAATATGGATGGTGTTAGTGTGGTGCAGCTAACATAGAATTGAAATAATTGTTGATATAGCTGTTATATAGCCATCGTTGTGAGCTGCTCGCAAGTATGTATATTATTCTGACTGAGAATGCTTGTCGGGTCGCGAGGGCGAGGCGACTTGGAGCCGTAAAAGTCGAAGCTCCAGCTGCAGATGATGTAAAGCAGTGCACTAGTCCTAATCCGGAATGGTGGTTCTGCAGCAGCGTGATAGGTGTTGGTCACGTGCTCACCGACATCCTGCCAGTGGTGCAAGCGCAAGGGGATTTAAAGGACAACAGATATTATTAGGTCTATGCTTGATTCAATCGAAATGCAGTCTATACCATCAAAAGTTATTACGATTGCGCCGCTTTGAACAAATGAACAAACGTTACCACCGATAAAGCCCCAAATAAAGATACAAAATACCTGCCACGCACCAGATGTACACACAGACTCCCCAATACGCCAAGCTCGAAAGAAAATGAAAACCATGCTAATGAAAGAAAAGAAGAGCACTCTAATTGCCACCATCAACTCCACACAAATGCTTCCCTCGTGCCTCGAGGTGAGATCTCGCCAACCGGTATAGACCCATACTTGGTTTGAGCACGCGGTAGCGTCCGTGTGTCTTGTCTTATCCAGGGCGATGTGGTCTCAGAGTTTGCCGACATACTGGAGGTCGAGGTTGCCGGAGACCGGGTCTGCAGTGTCTGTATTTCACTCATGTGCGGAATGTCTATTTTCCATGATGGCTGGCGGCGTCGATTAGCCGACCATTGTCTCTGTTGAGGTATGGTGCCGCTTGTGTTCTTGAACAATTCGGGAGCTCTCGTGGTAACCGTTGTCGAATTGACCTGTGGCTTGCTTTGTCCTGCAGAACCGCCCAGGTGGTGGGCTTGAAACCGACCGCGTAAGTCCTTTAACTCGTCCCCAGCGGCATCCGCAGGTTCCGGTGGCAGTTCAGAGTGCTGTGTCCTGTTTTCTGATGGCGTTGAGACGGTACTTGAGATTCCCTGGGTCGTCCAATTTGACGATAAGGTTGTTGGGGGCGGGATTGGCCGGTATCCGATGCGCTGTGTGATAAGTGCCTCTTCCTCCGAGGATAGGACCACTCCAGGAGGTATCAACGCGGATCGCCGAGACCTATGACTGTAGGTATATTCTGTCGTGGACATCGGAGGATCGAAGAGGGGGATTAATATAGTGCTCAAGGGAGTGGAATCGAACAGATCTTAGAGCTAAACCAGGACGTAAGGAAGGCGCGTATTTCTGGAGCGATGTGCGATTCAAGTGATGATTGCTGGCCTTTCGACTTATCACATTCGTTGCGAGGCCTTGTATATATATACCCAAGTATGGGAGGGTCCATTTCAGATATCAGGGCAATAGGATGACTCGGGTCGATTTCAAGATCCACGGCACAGGACAAAATCCTGGTCCACTTTTCTCAAACCGGCTAATAGGTCATCAAAGGTGAAATGGCGACATGACAAACAAAAACGCCTGAAAACTTTTCTGTAGAACAAAATATGATCTGATTAGGAAACTTATGATAGAGCAAGGGGGGTGATTGTGTTTTCTTTCTCAGTGATATGCCCGTTCGGGGAATTTCCATCGGCATATGTGTATCGACGGTTTCCAGCTGGGAGAAATTCAATTCCGCGAAACACTGCAGACGTCATCGTGGACACTAATAATTAAAGGGACAAACGATGTTAGAGATCCACAACGAGAAAAAGATTTAAGTTCAGGAACCAAATGGGGCATATTCCACACCCATGGACATTACGATAATATTGCTTCTAGAAGAAGCTAGCTAGTCGAAACAAGGATTTCATTATATCATCAGCGGCAAAATGCAAGAAAACCTCTTTGATGTCAGCGCTTTTTGGTGGGGCATGTAACTCCGTGAGTGTACACAGTAATGCTAAGCGCCGGTTTCGGCTACGATCGCTTTGACTTCGATTCGCGCCTGGTAATCACGGCTGAAACCTTCCCTGGGTACAGTGCAGCAATCTCATTAGATTGGCCTACCCCGTTTGTAATCTGTATATTAACGGCTCTCAACCTCCCGAGCAGACAGAGGATAGCCCCGTGAGCGATAGTATGAGGTGTTCCGGGGACAAATGGAACATGAATACGGAGTAAGGAGAACTCTGGAGGGGACCGTAAATATGGCAAGTTGCGAATATGCAGCAGCATGCACCCCGCCCCGATTCATGCACTGGGATGGCTCAGCCTGAGGATTTGAAAGGCAACGAAAGATGCACTCATTACTGCTGCTGCCGCAATAAGGGTTCAGCGCTCAAGGACAGATAAGTGGTGTGGACACCATGGCTCAAAATTTGTATCATTGGCCCTACCCTCTTGGAGGCCGCTTAGGATGAGCTCTGACGGGTCGTATTATGCAGGTGTTGCATCGAAAGCACAAGAAGCGTGGGACGGCACAATCTGCCTGTCCATTGATCTCGTCAGTCCGGCCGTGCCTCTCGCAGGCGGATGGAAGAGACGATGTTCATTGCTCGCTGATCGATGATGCCATTCTCAAGATTGCGCTAGTGTGCCTGGACCGCTGACGTAAGCGACTTGGTAACCCAATCGGAAAAAAGTAGGCGCGGCATTCACTCGCAGAAACTATTTTCCGAACCTAAACCGAGGCTTAACCCCACGCAGTGTGATTGGTCAAAAGTGGTGTGATCGAGATAGTGGGAAGCCAAAAAAAGTTGGGCCGTAGAGTCACGACTCATCTTTGCAGCGGACGTCATTCCCCTGACTCCTCCACCATAGATATATACCGTCATCTTGCAAGAATCCCTCTCTCGTTTACGCTCATCCTTCATACAATCTCACTCGCTATAGTCAATGGGCCCTTAAACCACGAACCGCAGCAAACAACCGCCAAGGTCACCATGGGTTCCACTAGCAACGGTGCTGGGGACGAAGCTCCCCCCTCCTATCAATATCGTCAGTATTCCCCGCTCAATGAAACACAGCATGGACAGCTACTAAATCCCGTAGAGAGAGTCGCATCCCAACCTGAGAATCCCTTCTCGTCCCTGATATCCGACCAGCCTATCGCCGTTATCCCTTCCTTTACCCTAGAATCGGGGGTCACCCTTCACAATGTTCCTGTCGCATACACCACGAGGGGAAAGCTATCCCCCAACGCGGACAACGTATTGGTCATATGTCATGCGCTGAGCGGAAGCGCAGATGTCAGCGATTGGTGGGGTCCTCTTATGGGAGGACCTGGCCAAGCCTTTGATATCACACGGTTCTTCGTTGTCTGTTTGAACAGCCTAGGAAGCCCCTATGGCAGTGCCAGCGCGGTCACGAACAAGGGCGGAGACCCAAGCAAAGGCATATATGGACCAGAGTTCCCGTTAACAACCATTCGTGATGATGTGAAGTAAGTAATTCCCTTTTCAAGAACGACGATGAAGCCGGCAATATGCTGACAAAGGTCCCTCCCAGGATTCACAAGTTGGTTCTCGACGATCTAGGAGTCCGGCAGATAGCCGCTGTAGTTGGTGGCTCCATGGGCGGTATGCTCGTTTTGGAGTGGGCCTTCTTCGGCAAAGAATACGTTCGATCTATCGTCCCTATCGCCACCTCGGGTCGTCATTCAGCTTGGGGCATCAGTTGGGGTGAAGCACAGAGGCAGAGCATTTATAGCGATCCTAAGTACGAGGACGGATACTATTCATTTGACGACCCTCCGGCTACAGGGCTGGGTGCTGCTCGCATGTCTGCACTCTTAACGTATCGGAGCCGGAATTCGTTTGAGTCACGTTTTGGCAGGAATGTTCCGGACCCTTCGAAAAAGCAGAGTATTAACGGCACCGTCCGTCTACCGACTCCCCCCAATGATCATTGGGCTGTCCATAACGATGGCCATAAGAGCACGAGACCGTCGCAGCCGCCAACCCCTGCTGCCCAAATCGAAGGCCAATTCACCGACCCCCAGTTCAATGGCGCCACACTCTTTAATCCTCCTGTTTCTCCTGCATTGACTAGCTCAGAGGTTAATCGGAGAACCCCTACCTACTTTTCCGCTCAGTCCTATCTGCGGTACCAGGGCCAAAAGTTTGTTAAGCGATTTGACAGCAATTGCTATATCGCGATCACTCGCAAGCTCGACACGCACGATGTGTCAAGACACCGCGTGGATCCGTCTTCTATTTCGCCAGTGAAAGATGCGCTTTCCCAACTTCAACAACCTGCTCTTGTCATCGGTATTGAAAGTGACGGGCTCTTCACATTTGCTGAGCAAGAAGAACTTGCAGACGCCATTCCAGACTCGCGGTTGAAAAACATCGATAGTCCCGAGGGCCATGATGCCTTCCTTCTTCAGTTTGAACAAGTGAATCGTTATATTCTAGACTTCTTCAGAGAGGTGCTACCTGATATCATGGCCTCACCCGGTCAGCAAACCGCTTCGGATCAGGTGGGCAAGTTGACGAAGAGCAGCACATTTGGGGAAGCAGAGGTCGAGGATATCACGGCGTGGTGATTCGCTTCTTTGTGCAGCTGTTATTACATTCTCTCTCCAACACCTCACATCCTATACTGCGATGACCATTCCCCGCACAACTAGACATCCCTTTGGTGGTTTGTAGACACGCAACATCCCATTCCAACATGAGGAACTGCGTTCGCCCAAAACTATTCGGCGTACTAGCGGCGAAGGCTGCGAGGAAGATAACGGGTTATGATTTTTTTTTTCGGAGCATCCAACTGCTCGGGTCGTACTGTTTGATATTTTCGATTTCTTTGTCTTTGTTTTCGGTCTTATCATTGTTCATAGATATCCACCATTCTCAGTTGTAATCTGTGGTATATTTCAACAGCCGCAGGTTGAGCCAGTGTGGAAATATAAAGAAGAAAAATTAATTCCTCTGTGTAATGGTCTCACATTTGTAACTCTGTCTTACCTCAACTGTGCGATGTGGAAAGTGAGAACATGTTTCTCCAGAAAATCATGGGCGTGCAGAGTTCCATTCCCTGCCTACGGAGGATGTATGTATGTACGTAATGTTTACGGTTAGGTGTGGGGGCGGGGCTTGGCCCGTAACTAACCGAAACTATGAGGCTATGATATCTTGATTCTCGGTGAGTAAAGAAGAGGAGGGAGAGGATGGGGTTTGATCAGATTACCTGCATATACAAATAAATCAGAGAAACACAGTTTCTCCATCTCCACTGATAATTAATCTGTCGTGTTTCTCTCGTAGCACCACCTCATTGATTGAGAATGTGACTGGACGATGGGCTTGATGTCATGTTAAGGATATGTGGGACAAAAAAGACATGGATCTCGATTAGGATCTTCATCAATTAATCAAGGGGTCCCGGGCGGGGGGGCCACATCGATTGATGATTCTAGACTCTCTCAACATTCCATCATATTTACTGGGACATCGAAATTTGCAGTAGATCACACAACAGACATGCCCGAGTAGAGTGCCCTCTGATATCAACCTCACTAATTGAGCCGGAAAAGAAAAAGAAAAATACGGAGTAGGCAGAGCCGCAATGGAATTTGGTGGGAGTAGACCAAGAAAAAGAAATTCCGGCTAACAACCCCTCCAAGTTTCCGATCAATAGAAAATCGACACCACTCTCTCAGGCCTGACACGAGTGAGATATAGTATCCCGCTTAATTCTTCAGCATTTTATAGAAATACCAGTGGAACTATTTGTGCACAATGTTTTTATGTCCGGGTGCATCCGGTTGAACTGCCTACGTTATACATGCCATGATTGCAAAGCCAACGAAATGCCATGTTCGCCACCGATGGTAGTACTCTGTACCGAATACCCGGACCCACCATGCGAACGATAAGGCTGACGAAAGTACTAGTGACAGTGACAGCCCAGCCAGTCGATGACGCATGCAGCTCGGGTTCGATCGCTTGATAGTTCGAACCCCTCCCCTCCCTGCAGGCTGGTGTTCGCGGCTTTCAGGCGGGGAGCAGTAACAACAGAAGTAGATATGCAAGAAGGGTGACGTTTAGGCCTCGCGCACGGCATAAAAAAAAATGGGAAATAGGAATGTTGTTCCATCCCTTGTTGGTAAAGTACCTTGGAACCACACATTTTTCAGCCCCTAATGTTGGTTCTTTTTGCTTAAGAGCTTCTAATCACCTCCTGCCGGCTTAACCGTTGCCTGTTGAAGCCAGCCTGTATACGCAACGTCAGCGGGCCAAAAATAAGTTTTTTCCAACCCCCGTCGGTCCTGGGTTCGTCCATAATTGGGGCGATAGTGGTTGGAGAAAAGGGCCCCGAGAGAGCTTCCCGATGCTGATTATTAGTTATATTATTAATAACAAAAGCAGAAAAAACAAAGGTAGCGAGCATAACTTGGAAAGCTAGTTACCGCAGTATTCCGCCCTGGGTTTTTCTTCTTCCTTTTTTCTTCTCTCCCTCATCTCTCTATCTCTCTCTTGATTTTCTTCTCTTTTTGAGTTTGTTACTTTATTATACGATATTCATTTTTACTTTTACCCCTGGTGTTGTTGCCCTTTTTTTCTTTTAAGACGTCATAGTTCCTTCCATCCTCTTGACACCCAGAGTCTGTGGGAGAGGGTGAGGTTTTTGCCATCTTCATACTTCATTTGAACGGATTCTCCCATCCTTGCAGCCTTGTTCCTATCAGTATTGTTGACGGGTTACTGCAGTTTAGCTTCTGCTAATTTCTTTACCTTTTTTTTCTTTTTTTTTCGCCAATCCAAACGGCGCAATCGCGATTCGCGACAAACGAAAAGGAAAAAGAAAACCAACACCAACACCAGCCAGCTACAAACGGACGCTGAGCTATATACCATACTCGTACTCAGAGTGGGGTTGGGTGGGAAACAACAGAAAAAGTGTTGTGTGCACCAGCAGCTAAAATCATCATCGTCAAAATTTCTTCCATGATTATAAAACGACCCCCCCTAACTTAAATCGCCCTTCCCTCCAAGCTCTCTCTCTCGCATAATAAAAAGGCAGGAAACAATGTCGGGCTCGAAATGGGAGAAGACGAAAGGATACTCCAAGCGTGGATTCGACAAGGCCTGGCACACGCTCGATAAGCTAGGGGACCCGGTAAATCGCCTCTCGAATAAGCTTGGTGCAGAGGCATTCTGGCCAACGACGCTAGATAAAGAGAGCGATAAGGCGGCGCGGATTTTGCAGAGTTTTTGCAAGGATGGGTTCTATGCGCAGGTCGAGGAAGAAGGGAATGGTGGGAAGGAAAGCGTTCATGGAGCGGAGAAGTCGCCGAAAGAGATGAATGGGGATGTGAGTAAGGAACGCATTGAAGGGCCGAGGGGCAAACAACGAGTGGTGAAAAAGATACCTGCAGAGGTTATAAAGAAGGCAAAAGGTTTGGCAATATTTACGACTATGAGGACTGGGCTATGGTTTAGTGGAGCGGGAGGGAGTGGTATTCTGGTTGCGAGGGTGAAGGAAACAGGGGAATGGAGTCCGCCCTCTGGGATAATGCTGCACACCGCTGGTCTAGGTTTCCTAATCGGCGTGGACATTTATGATTGCGTTGTCGTTATCAATACGTACGAAGCGCTCGACGCTTTCAAAAAGGTCCGCTGTACATTGGGTGGAGAAGTTAGTGCTGTTGCAGGTCCTGTTGGCGTGGGCGGAGTGGTGGAAACAGAAGTCCATAAGCGACAAGCACCGGTGTGGACTTACCTAAAGAGTCGGGGTTTCTATGCCGGCGTGCAGGTGGATGGGACCATTGTCATTGAGAGGACCGACGAAAACGAGCGCTTTTACGGCGAACGGATCCCGGTGGGCGATATCTTGGCGGGCAAAGCGAAGTATCCTCCGTCGTCGATAAATACTCTGATGCAGACAATAAAGGCTGCTCAGGGCGATCGGGACGTTGATGAATCCTTGCTTCCCCCACCTGGGGAAGCTCCCGGAGATGTGGAGCTTACACTCGAAACCAGCTTCGGGATACCTGATGAAGACGACCCGGATCCATACGGCGTTAGGGCATTGGAGAGTGAGGGAGTCATAATTCGGGAAGCTGGAACACGCACTATCCCAAACGTTGAGACCTTTGAATTCCGGCCTAGCCCGAACAGTCCAATCTTCAGCAATCGCTCACGGTTGAGCATGGATAGTTCTAAGAGAACTAGCTGGCGTACCAGTGTGCAGAGTGCTGTTAGCATTAATCGGGGAACACAGACCGATGATTTGAATGGTGATCCTCCGGCGAGTACTTCAAGCCCCGTCAGTCGGGCCTCACAAAGTAGCTTCAAGGACGTTTCGTTAAACAGCCGTGCTACTCCATTGGAAGTGACGGCCACATCTACCAACGGATCCCCTACTCGATCCTCAGGCAGAAAGAGTCCGCCAGCCGCGTTGATTCTTCACGACCAAACAAGCGCAGACGTACCTTCCCCGACAAGTCCAACATTTGCGCGTCCACGTCTCGTCACGATCCCTAAACGGAACCCGCCTCCTTTACCACCGCGAAACCCAGAGCGAAGGTCGTCATCACCTCTCTCCCCGGTCTCAGTCTCGCCAATCTTAGAAGGGGCCGAGACCAGAAGCGTATCCCCTGTTTCGACGTTTGGTGAAGATATGCTTCAGATGGGGACGATATTCAGTTACGGAGCGGAAAAGGAACGCATGGAGCCACCTGACCCCCGTGATAGTCCCCACTTAGAACTCCTAGAAAATGATGTACCTGTGAGTTCTGAAACCCAGACTAGTGACCGGCTGGAGAACGAGAAGCCTGAGAAAGATTCTGCTGCCGATGCTGGAGAGAAGGACGAGTTCCATTCCGTTCCTGGATCACCCAGATCGACGAAGTCGCCTGTGGACACGACAAATGAGCAAGCTTCGAGTCCTCCAGACGAGGTCATTAAGGAAACAACAAAGATATGAGTTTATGGTGATGAGTTTTTTGTGTTTTGTATTTGTTTTTCTGCCAGCGTTGATTGATTATTCCCCACACCTTTTTTTTCAGTCTGATATAAGCGCTTCTCTGATGTTTTGATTTTCATCCTGGTTTTGGATTTGGGTATACCGCGCTGGGATTGGCGTCGGTTCAGACTGGCGTACATAGGAGGTCAGGTTGAAGGATGGGTATTATTATACTGCTGGCCCCCTTTGGCTTGGAATGGTCGGTCTGAAATATTTCCATGGGATTGCGAAGGGCTTTTGTTGTATACCTGAACAATGAGATCAGAAGCACTGGCTTCCCCGCTCCCCGTGGGAAGGCAACGGAATGGACCAAAAAGCATCCAAGGGGGGCCGGATCATGCCTTTTTGGAGTAGGGGCTTTCAGGATAGATTAGGTTAGCCACCACATGTATATTAGGGAGACGGTTAGGTTAGGCGTATATATGATGACATTTTAACGATATCATTGACATGCGTTTATTTTAAATCGCTGTGCTGTTTGGTTGTTCATATCTGGGGGCTTTGGCATCTCCTGCTGATACCTGGTGGTCTGTACATAGTAGCTTTGACCCCTTACATCACAGGAGAATACTTGAAGCCAGATCTAGGGAGTAGCTCGGCGGCTGTTGGATGTTTACTAACCTTCTCACGCGAAGACGCGGCGCTTGGCGCTTATCACGTGGTTTGCTGCTGGCGAAACGCGACCTAGTGGGCACACGTTGTGACGTTGCTGCTGCCTACAAACAAACCCTCCTAAGCCATGCAATTCTGCGGTTGCTGATCTGGCCATCTTTTCACCACAAATTGCAGCTGTGGGGTCACATCTTCTGCCTGGACGGTTGGCAACGCTGGCTGTGGATTCCGACCAGGTCTGCGTGTCGGAGCCAGCGGAATTGTCACGCCGACCTAAAATAAGGGGGGGATAGCTACTGACGCAGCCAATCAGAGCGCGGTGCAGCCTGGTGTATGTATGCTAGTCTGCGGCTGCGGACATCAACAACCTTTCACCTGCCACTCTTCAGGCAAGGTTCGAAGACTTCAGATATTTAAAAGGGTTGGCCGGCGACCTTCGCTTCAGATTCATTTCTTCAATTCAATTTTTTTTTTTTCCCTTCGTTCTCGTATTTTCAGCTAATGGTGATCTCATGGGTGTGATCATTGCGTGTGTGCCAAAGGCTTCTCTCAACTGATACAATTGCGACATCTACTTCCAAGCTCTCTCTCTTCATTCCTCCACCCTCTTCCATCTCATATAAAATTCCACTCCTCATATATCGCCACCAATGGCTCCGATATTCAAGAACCAGGTCGTAGCCGTGAGTGGCACGTTCAAAGAGTATAGGCAAGGTAAGTTCTGCGCGGTACTATATATGTACCCATCTAGGCGCAGTTGAGTGGGTGAACGAGGAACGCTAACTGGTTCCTTCATTTTTTTTCTCTTGTAGCGGACTTGAAAGATATGGTCGAGAGCAATGGCGGCACATTTAGTCCAAAAGTAACAGATTCATGCACGCATCTTGTTTGCACGCAGAAAGAGGTTGATGGCAATGGGACGAAATGTGAGTTTTGACTTTCGAGATTGTTCTCCTTCTTGTGGGCCATCTCTGGCAATTCCGCCTCGCCGCTGTGAGCTTGTTTGGACTTTGCGGAATTGCAATCCACCATTGGGTTTTTTTCTGCTTGGGTTTCTTTACTTGTTATCACTTCCGTCTTCTTATTTTGTACTTTCATTCATCGCCCTCCCTTTAACATATATCCTCCTAAAAAACCAACCACTTGCGGAGACTGACTTTCTTCCAGACAAACAAGCCACATCAATCAAGGACGTCAAAATCGTGTCCCTAGACTGGCTGGTGGATTCGGTCACAAAAAAGAAACGTGCCAAGGAGGCGCCGTATCTCTACAACCAGGCCAATGGCGCGTCTGCTCCCAGCAGTGATGCGACTAATACGAGACCCACAAGAAGCAAGAGACAAGCAAACGCAAAGCGTGCTCTTGACACCACTCCTGATGATGACTCGAAGGATGATGAGGATAAAGAACCCCCTGTGAAGAAGCAAAAGGACGCGCAAAAGTCGTCAGCCCCAACGCTAAAGATCCCCGTCGATGAGCGTTGTCCGTATCTAAGTACGAAAAGGGTTCTATCTATCCACTTGGTTAACTCGTATACAGTGCTGATTTGTTGTTTTAGTGTCCCATCAAGTCTACATTGATTCGGCTGGTCTGATCTATGACGCGGCATTGAATCAGACCAACTCTTCAAACAACAACAATAAATTTTATCTCATTCAGCTACTTGCCAGTACCGATGACGATCAAGATGACTACGTCACCTGGACCCGGTGGGGTCGTGTTGGGGAAAACGGACAGAATGCTGTGTTCAGCGGCCTTTCACTAGTGGAGGCAATGCGCGTTTTCGAAAGCAAGTTTAGGACTAAATCCGGACTTGCGTGGAAGGATAGACTCGACCCTCCTAAAGGTGGAAAATATACGTTCGTCGAAAGAAACTATGAGGACGACGATGAGGACGAGGATGCCAAGCCGAAAAAGAAGGTCAAAAAAGAAGAAGATGGCATGGAAATCGAAGTCAAGGCGCCGGAAAGCAAGCTGCCAGTTGCAGTACAGCAACTTGTCGGCCTCATCTTCAACAAACAGTACTTTGCTTCTACCATGGCTTCGATGTCGTACGATGCGAACAAGCTGCCGTTGGGAAAACTCAGCAAGCGCACGCTTCAGTCAGGTTTCCAACTTTTGAAGGATCTGGCTGAGCTCGTTGCTACCCCTTCAATTTCTAATCAAAAGTACGGGTACTCCTTCCACCAGGCAGCAGAGTATTTGAGTAATCAGTACTTCACCATTATTCCGCACGCATTTGGCCGAAGCAGACCACCTGTGATTTCTTCGCAGGACTTGATTAAGCGGGAGGTCGATCTTCTGGAAACCCTCACAGACATGGAAATTGCCAACGAAATCCTCAACCAAGCAAAGGCATCTGAAGAGACTAGCGACGTTCACCCTCTCGACCGCCAGTATGCAGGTCTTTGCCTGAACGAAATGACACCATGTGAGCTTTTTCCCGATGTTTGTACCAGTTCCATTATGAATACTAACCGGAATTCTGTTTAGTGGATTCTAAATCAACGGAGTTCGAAGAGTTGAGCATGTACCTAAGCAAGTCTCGCGGCCAAACTCATTCCTTTAAGTACAAGGTATGGAGAAGAAAAAAAAAATCAGGCGGGTGTAATGTGCCACATTTACATTTACTTACAAAATCATCCAGGTCCAACACATCTTCCGTATCGAACGTGACGGCGAAAACGATCGTTTCGCGCAATCCCCATTCGCAAACCTGAAAAACAGCAACCGCCGCCTCCTCTGGCACGGATCACGCACGACAAACTTTGGCGGTATCCTAAGCCAGGGGCTTAGAATTGCTCCGCCCGAGGCGCCCGTCTCCGGCTACATGTTTGGCAAGGGTGTGTATTTCGCAGACATATCTAGCAAATCTGCGGGATACTGCTGGTCCCATAGCAGTAACAACCTGGCCCTTCTCTTGCTCTGTGATGTCGAGTTAGGCGATCCGATGCTCGAGCTTCGCGACAGCGACTACAACGCCGGCGAAAAAGCACAGAAGGAAGGGAAACTGGCGACCCTTGGTCGAGGCCAGACTGTCCCTCAGGGCTGGAAGGACGCTAGCTGCGTCCACCAGGGTCTCAAGGGGGTTATGATGCCGGATGTTAGCAAACCTCCAGGCCCCTCCGGTACAGACGCGTACTTGCAGTACAATGAGTATATTGTCTACAACACTGCGCAGATTCGCCAGAAGTACCTGTTTTGTGTGCAAATGCGCTAAAGATTTGCGGGATTTTTTTTTTTTCCCCTTCAATTCCGTGGGATTGGGTTTTGAATGAGGAAAGGATATGCAAAGAATATGCAAAGGGAGAGAGAGCCACAGGGGGTTCTAAGCGGCCGCGTGGTGGTTGTTGTGATTCCCTAACTAAACCCCGCCTAGCCTTTAGCGAGGGGGGTTTCGATGCGAAATACATTTCTTTACTGCGGTGTTATGGGAGCTTTTCAAGGGCAGAGGGAGGGATGGGTGGGCGAAACAGGTGTTTTTGAAAACCGTATGTTATCCGGTTTCAAATTGCTCTCTGCATGTGCTCTTTCTTCTCCGCCAGTTTTCGAAACAAAAACAATTATACTACTATAGACACATTTTACTCTATTCTCCCTCATCTTCGAAAAATAGAAGGGGAAAAATTGCCGCACTTAATTCCTTTTCAAGGAAAACCCACAGATGAGAAAAAGTCAAAGTCCCAAATGGACTCACAAGCAGGCAAGCAGCAGGGCGGCCCGCATTTTCGCACTTGAGAAAGAAAAACAAACATTTCCCTCCAACCGCGGTGCAGCCTTTAGAGCTGTCCCGAAAAAAAAGTATATCTCATTATCGCACTTCTCTCCCAGTCCCCATCTTCCTTTCTTCCTTTTAATTCCAAATCCCAAAGCCAAAAAACAAATCATTGCTGCGATTCCCCCCGTGGGGTATTAGAACTACCCTAAACCTGAATTTTGGCCAGGGTCGCCGGGGCAAAATATCATACATACTCCGTACATATATCATATATGTAGATCTCGTTCTATGGACGAAAAGTTTCTCCATATGCGTGTGGGGTGTATATACAGATATGGTTGATCTTTCCCCCTGACTAGCGAATGCAGGGGAAGGCGGCCAAGCAAACGAGGAAGAAAAGAACAATACTAAGGCAGGGGTTTTTTTTTTTTTCCACAATTTGTACACTCTTTCTTAAATGTACGATCTACTGCAGGGTTCAATCCACACCTTCTGGTGATTTGGTAATATTGTTCCTGCGATCCCCCTTCTTTTATCTTTATATCTCCCCACAGCAGCACAGTGCACACAAACGCAACCTGCAAAATGCGTCCAAAGGGCGCCACTCCTTTTCCAATAATCTCCGAAATTCTCCAATTATTCTGCTTTCGGAGAGGGATGGGATAAAGAAGTTTTCCAATCTTCTTTCCCTTGACCAGGGGTCTATCCTATCATTGTTCTGTTCCAAAGGAATTCATGACCAAAAATGACGCATGCTACAAGACTGACAGCCATGTCCCCACTTGGGGCTTGTTATAATAGGCCACGAAAGCAGCAAGGGCTTGGAGGGATACGAAACATATATCCCGCCGTCCGTCCACTACAAATCTGCATGCTGCTGTTGCCCATTTCGTTTCGAAGGTCTATTTGGCAGGCAAGGGGCTGTGGTATCCAGGATTGATTCCCAAATGGCAGTTTAAAAAGTCTCTCAGATCCTTTTTCCCTTAGTTATATCGCGTCTATTCTCCACTCCGTCCGCGCTTGAGACAATTGGCATTCATGGTCGCAGTGCAATCACGGTTGTAGCCTCGATGCATATCTCGGGATGGTTTGCCGCGGTAGCCGCACTTGCTGGCATAGCAACTGCGCAATATTTTCCGCCTTTCGCCTCGGGAATGACAAAGGTGGAACCGAGGGCGAATGGCGTGTCAATAACTTATAAGCAGGTGCGGAACACGTGAACTTGTCATCTCGCTCCCGTCGTGTTAAGGAAGACGACCTCTAACGTCACTTTGCTTTGATG
Organism: Polytolypa hystricis UAMH7299; assembly: GCA_002573605.1. Classification (NCBI taxonomy): domain Eukaryota; kingdom Fungi; phylum Ascomycota; class Eurotiomycetes; order Onygenales; genus Polytolypa; species Polytolypa hystricis. Next base: position 207,694 of record PDNA01000024.1, on the reverse strand, counting down.
CAATTTGCTAACTCACCTCCCGTCCTTTTAGACTAGGATATGTGAAACCACACCTGGAGTCAAGGCCTTTTCAGGCTACGTCCACTTCTCTCCAGGAACCTTGGAGCCTGTGGCCCAACAGAACTACTCCGTTAACATATTCTTCTGGTACTTCGAGGCACGCAAGGATCCAACAAACGCACCGTTGTCAATGTGGCTAAACGGGGGGCCCGGCACATCGTCCATGGCCGGAGCGCTGACAGAAAACGGACCGTGCTTCGTCAACCCGGACTCCAAGACCACAACGTTGAATCCTTTCTCTTGGAATAATGAGGTCAATATGTTATACATTGACCAGCCGAACCAGGTCGGGTTCAGTTATGACACACCGACGAATGTAACGCTCGACACATTTGACCAGGAGTATACTCCTATCGAGGACTTTTCGCTAGGCATTCCCCAGCAGAATAACACCTTCTACGTCGGGACAGCTCCAAGCCAGGATCCCCATGCCACAGCGAACAATACGATGAACGCAGCACGGACGTTATGGCAGTTTACGCAGGTCTGGTTCCAGGAGTTTCCGGAGTACCAAAAGTGCAAGAATGATAAGGTCAGCTTGTGGGCGGAATCCTATGGTGGGAAATACGCACCCGCATTCGCGTCGTTGATCCAGCAACGTAATCAACAGATAAAGGCCAGGGCTATCACTGACCCCACTAAAACACATATCATCAACTTGGACACGGTGGGAATCGTTGGTGGGTGTATCGATTCGCTCGTACAAATGCTTCCAACTGCAGAATTCGCATACAACAACACTTACAACATCAAAGCTGTAAACGAGACAACGTACAAGAAAGCTGTCGAATCATATAAGAAACCGGGCGGATGTCGCGATTTAATCGAAAACTGTCGGAGTCTAGCAGCGGAAGGGGACCCAGAGTTCGTGGGTAACAACGATACCGTCAATGCCGCCTGTGGTAAAGCAGATCAGTTTTGTCAGAATAACGTTAAGCATCCGTATTTCCTAGGAGGACGGAGCTACTACGACATCACACGAGTCACGCCAGACATATTTCCGGGTGTCTTTTTCTTTGGGTATCTGAATCAGTACGATGTGATGGCAGACTTGGGCGCCCAGACCAACTATACACCCATTGCTCTTGCTGTCCCTACCATGTTTATGTCCCAAGGCGATTACGTGCGAGGTGGAACTCGTGGGAGCTATCTAAACGATCTAGCAAACTTGTTAGACGCTGGTGTAAAAATCGCTTTCATGTATGGCGACCGCGATTACGTCTGCAACTGGGTCGGAGGCGAGCAAGCCAGTCTCGCTATCAACTACACCAACACAGCTCAATTTCACGCAGCCGGGTACACCAATATACAAAGCAATGCGACCTATATTGGTGGACAAGTGCGGCAATACGGTAACTTCTCATTCAGCAGAGTGTTTCAGGCAGGCCACATGGTACCCTCATATCAGCCCGAAACTGCCTATGAAATCTTCCAGCGTGTCATGTTCAATCGCGATGTCGCGACTGGTCTATCTGATACCGCAAGGGACGCGTCGTACGCGACTACGGGTTCTCCAACATCGTTTCAGGTGAAGAACGAGGCACCGCCTATCCCCGCGCCGACATGTTATGTTCTTGCAATCCTGGACACTTGCACGGAAGAGCATGCTGAGAGCCTGAGAAATGGGACTGCTGTGGTGAGGGATTATATTCTTGTTGATAAGGATACGAAGCATTTCTGGTCTGAAGAATATCAGTAAGCAAGAGTCAGCAGATAGGATTGGTATCGATGGAATACGATAAAATGTTTAGAGCAAAATCTTACATGGCAGCAATGCACTCAATCCTCTTTTTCCAGGAAGATTGACCCGGCCCCATACCCTCCCCATCTTGCTCACGTCAGTAATGCCAACCCACGTAGGTTGTAGCCCATAGTACCCCTAGGAAACATGGCATGTAAAACGCGTCTCCCCTCTGGTTATTATCCACATGCACCAACTATTTGGTGTCGTTCCAGTCTACCCCAGATGCGATGACAATCCATTTCCTACGCGATAAACGTCTGCTCTAAGTTACTTGCTTCAGACTCCAAACAGTCGAACGAGAGGCCGTCAGGCGGGGGCGTGAATTGAGGAGCTGTAGAATAAAAAGAAGCGAATTAGCCTAAGAAATATGAAACAACGGAATAGACAGGAAGACAATGTACTTCACACTCATATACATATATGCTTTACCAACTTCGAATTAAGATCCTTTGTCCAAAGTGAAGGTCGTGTATAGCCTCTTATCACTCTCCCTTCTCCTGCACCACGCGGCATCCAAGGTAAAGGTTGGCCCAGGACACTCGCCAATAAACCAAAAAGGGCGTTGACTTGGATGGGGACGAGGGTGGTAGGGGGTATCTGTCGAGTATTTTAAGAGGAAGCAATCACAAAAGTGCAAACTGCTGTCAGGTGGATTCAAAGGAATTGTGTTCTCAAAGGGAAGGAAGGAGTGAGGTCTTGATTTTGCATGTACAGTACTTACCCAACAACACCCGCGACATCCTTATATGTAAGCAACGGCGGATATCGCGTGCAAACAGCCCAACAATCAAACACGTCAACCACAACCAAAAATACTCAGGCTTTCTTCTTCATTCTCTTCGACAAGCCAAAAGAAGTGATGAAAAAAAGGGTAAGATGTACCATGAAGGCCTGCCTTGAAAAAAGGACAAAGCTACAACATGATGAAGTTCCAAAAATTGCTTTTAGTTAGTGAATGAGACATAGTCTCATCACTAACATGGAATCCACCGAGGTGGATACCTATGTCTAAAGAAGAGCCCTTGAGACGAAGAAGACACTGTTTGTTGCAAGTCAGTATATAAATGATCAAAAGGGTTGGTAGGATGGGGTAGGTAGGTTGGTACTTACGCGAGATACTAGGTATCTCTAAAAAATAAAAGAAAGGTTGTCGAAGAAGGGGCAAGCTAAGCTTGCTAACGGTTATGCCATAGGCACTCCGCTGGAGAAAGAAAGAGAGAGAAGAGAAGAAGGTGAAGGCGTGGTGGGAGGGAGGAATTTATACCCCAGGCAGTCCGCGCTAAGCTAAGCGAGCCTGTCATTCGGGGCCATCTGACTGGCTGCGGAAAGTCCCAGTGAAGGGAAGTAGTGAATGTAAGATGTCCTTGCCTAATTGGGATGGTTTGTGCGGGGTGTGCGGGTTGTTCTTGCAGGGTGGCAGGGAGACATGGCAGGCAAACACTGCATAGAATGCAAAATACCTGCAAACATACAGGCTCATTCCATCTCATGGAAGGCCACATCAAGTGGATGTCCAGTATACACAGACCTAAGATATAAAACAGCAGCCCATTCAGGGGATTATGCATGGTTCCTTCCAATAGTGTTCCCTATCAAGCGCCAAATTGCCATGATGAACGCTCCTTCCCCAAGAGAGAGAGCTTCCTTATGAAACGCACAAAACAAGGAAGGCGTGTTCGAAGGAAATCACCTTCCTCAGAGACGTCTTTAAGCCAAGCCAGACAGCAACCAAGTAAGTGGCTGAACCGTTATCAGCTTTCCATGCAATGAAACATGCAAGGTCCAACTGAATTCTATACATACGAAAGTTGTGCCACAGAGCCTTTCGACGAAAGACCAAATACGTATCCTATCAATTAAGTTGGGTGACGTATCGCTAACATTGTGATCGCACATACACGCATGCGCCGCTCAAATGCAGAATGGGCATTTGGTGATTCAGAAAGCAAGAACGACATCTTCAGCAAGATAGTCATGAACTCCGCACAGTTCTCTACCAACAGCCCATACGCTCTTCAAAGCAATCAAAAATACACAACTCATCTATCAATTGCAAAAAAAAAAAAAACCTGCGTCGTTATAGGGGGGCTCCATGCACAACTCCTACGATGAGACGTAAACGAAACAACTTCCACCACCGAGTTGAAAGAGGGTTTAAATGCTTTGAGCATATATGTTCACTTTTAAGCTCGGGATATCAAACGAAGAAAATAGAAAGAAAAGAAAGTGAAAGTAAACATACGAAAGGTCAAATCCTATCTAGATTCTCCTATCCTGATGGGCGGAAAGATGAATCGACGTTGAAACAAAGCTCCAATCATAATCACGTGATTGGATAGTGCCTCGGCATGGATTGATGCCAAGCTCTCTGCCGATGATCGGAGTCACTAGTGTGGAGCATTGCGATCAAGTTGCTGAGCGCGACGCCCATCCGCGAGGAACGGAAATTATCAGCTCACGAGGTGTGCGTCTAAAGTCACAGGCATCATGGCTCAAGTGAGATCTGAAGATAACGAGTGGTATCTGAGTCTTTAGTTTTATTGCCTTCCACGTGGAATGCTGCTAATCTAGGTTAAGCATATTCAAGGTTCTTCGCTATCCATGGCATTCTATAGAGTACGCTGGAAGGCGCCTGGGCAGCGTAATCCCGAGATCTAGCAGGAGAACTTTTGAATAGCACTGTCGTGTGAGGGTTTGACCTCACCCCATGGTGAGCTTCAAGCTTCTTCCATTGAAATATAACTACCTAGTAGCTAAAATGTATGTACTTGTATACGCAAGGCCTACAAAAAGAAAAGGACGCGAAATTTTATACGTTTCTCCTTGCCACTTGGCCAATTCAATGTTCTTCATTCGCTCGTAAAAGGACGTCATATGTATAGACGTATGGCAAAAAAGCTCCTGGTTAGCTGCCAACGATTCGTTTAGTGTGGATTCATTCAAGCATTATCAGAACTACTTCTTCAGAAAGTCAGTCACCTAAAAATCGCAATGTCACCAATAATCTGTGAGCCGAAGGTTTAAGCCAAATCCTAGCAGATCTCCCAGTTACAAAAATCGACTTTTAAGCTCACGCGTAATAACCGCGTTTGGTGGGGAGAACTTTCTCAATTCCGCCACCTGTGCACATCTCAGGATGAATAACAGCATTAGCTGGTGGTAACAATGATAGCGAAAAATGAAAAATGAAAAATAAAGTCCTTCCTAATAATAACCAAAACATTAAGGCCAATAATGACTCCGTCGAAATTTGTGCGTGCTGCTTCTGTGTTCGGAAGCTGTTCCCGCGTACATTCGCCCGTCCCAACCGGAGTTGGCCAGTGACGTTCGTTATCTACGTGTAACAAGCAGCGCCGATTTCTACACCGCACTTTACGGTATTGGTACGCTAAGACGCTATCGCCCAATCATAACCCTTGAAAAGGCGGTATTAGTCACACACAACCGACGAAAAACCCTGCACTGACTGACTAAGCCATCTAGATAAATCTTCGCTTTTCCCCGCCCAAAAATTCCCACGATCTCTTCTTTTTATTTCTCTTCTCTCTCCAACCCAATTCAATTCTGCTGCCCATCCCGTCAAGACGTCAACGTTTATTTCCCTTGATGTGTTAGAACTTCTAACCTCCTCTCCCCCATTGAATTTTAATTAAGTGCTAGAGCACCGTTGCGCTTATGCGTGTTATCGTGTCTACTTTCACTTCTCAGGTTAGTACCCTCTCTGACAGTGCGGCTGCTTGCAATCGCTTTCTTTGATATCTGTGTCCTTTTTTTTCAGTAACTAACTTCTTTCTTTTCAAATAGGACTATATCTCAGGTACACAATGACTCCGCCTATCAAAGACTTTCTGACATGCATTGGAGCTCTCAAACTGACTTGTTTGTAGACCATCTGTGGAAAGCCTCCGTGAACTGAACAAACCTTCAGAGCAACAAAAAGAATTTTCCCATATATCAATCATTACTACAATCAATCAACATGTTCGCCCGTGTTTTTAAACCGGCCTCGATGAAGGCCCCCGCCGCCGCTACTCTGAAGGCTCCTGCTCTTCACGCTCGGTTCATGGCAACTGTCAACCAAACTGAGTCACCCCTGAAGCGTCAAGCCCCCGCCGACGATCGGGCTACGTTCACCATCCGAGGTGGCCCCGTCTTCCACGGACGGTCTTTCGGTGCGAAGAAGAACATTTCTGGTGAAGCTGTCTTCACTACTTCTCTCGTTGGATACCCTGAGTCCCTCAGTGATCCTTCGTACCGTGGCCAGATCCTAGTGTTTACCCAACCCTTGATTGGAAACTACGGTGTTCCATCCGCTGAGCGAGACCAGCATGGTCTCCTCAAGTACTTTGAATCTCCCAGCCTTCAGGCAGTCGGAGTCGTTGTTGCGGACGTTGCCGAGCAGTACAGCCATTGGACTGCTGTGGAGAGCCTTAGTCAGTGGTGCGCCCGGGAAGGTGTTCCAGCCATCACTGGTGTAGACACTCGTGCCATTGTCACCTACCTTCGAGAGCAGGGTTCTTCCCTTGGTCGAATCTCCGTTGGTGAGGAGTACGATGCCGAGCAGGACGACTCCTTTGTCGATCCTGAGCAGATCAACTTGGTCCGTCGCGTCAGCACCAAGGCGCCTTTCCACATCAGCGCTGGCGCAAACACCACTAGCCATGTCGCCGTGGTTGACTGTGGTGTCAAGGAAAACATCCTTCGCTGCCTCGTTGAACGTGGATCCAGCGTCACTGTGTTCCCCTACAACTATCCCGTTCACACCGTTGCTCACCATTTCGATGGTGTCTTCATCTCCAACGGCCCTGGCGACCCAACCCACTGCCAGGAAACCATCGTCAACCTCCGAAAGTTGATGGATACATCTCAGGTCCCAATCATGGGCATCTGTCTCGGCCACCAGCTGCTCGCTCTCGCTGCTGGTGCCCGTACCATCAAGTTGAAGTACGGCAACCGTGCCCACAACATCCCTGCGCTTGACTTGACTACTGGCCAGTGCCATATCACCAGCCAGAACCACGGATATGCTGTGGATGCCAGCACCCTCCCCGAGGACTGGAAGCCGTACTTTGTCAACCTGAACGATTCTAGCAACGAAGGTATGTTTTTTTCCCATTTCCCCATTAGCTTACGATGATCTCATCACTAACTTTTACAACAGGCATGATCCACAAGACCCGCCCAATCTTCAGCACCCAGTTCCATCCCGAAGCCAAGGGAGGGCCTCAAGATTCCGCCTACCTCTTCGACATCTACATGAAGAGCGTCCTACAATACAAGGACGCGCAGAACACCGTCCAGCCTCAGCGGGATAGCCGCCCAAGCCCCCTCCTCGCAGCCATCCTGGGTAAGGATCGTGTCGGCGTGCAGACTACCATTGGCGTTGAGGAAGTCCAGCTCGATAGCACTCCTGTCGCTGCTCCTGTCGCTGCTGCGGCCGCTGCTTAATGATTTGTTTTCTTTTGTCTCTATTTGCTTTTTACTGCGATGGTTTACTGCGATGGGTTAATATGGTGTTTTCGGGATCTGCGGGAAGGGGTTATTACTTGTCTTTTTTTCTTCAATTGCTGGTTCTCTTGCCCTTTTTTTTTTAGTGCTTTAGTTGCGTATAGGTAACAGTCTATTTGAAATGGATGGAATTATGATACCTTTCAGTGTGATTTGCATGGCAACTTGTCCTTCCTCTACCCTTTGGCATAACTACATTGAATATCATGCCGCAGCTTTCAGTAGTTCCAGAGTACGCCCGTGTACCTCACTCATCCAACCTGCAATCATTACTTCTGCCCAAATCAAAAAGCATTTGTCATCAGCGTTTCGCATATGCCCATTCAGCATTCCATCCATCATTCTCCGTGTACCCATATCACATAGCGCTTAGCACCACAACCCCCCTCCTTTAGCATTCTCTACCCCTTAAGAAAAAGGGCAAGCATATTCCATCCCATGATTTAAATTTTCCCTGCCCATCAACCCCACACACTTGGGTTGCCCCTAAGACCCTCATGATACACCGAGGGGGGGGCTTCTTTCTCCTTCCGATTTCGGATCCCCAACAAAAAGCAACCCTTTTGTAAAAATAAATATATATAAATATACCTCGGCAGTTAATCCCAGTCGAGTTCCAGCAGGGTTACTTGGAGGAGCAGGGGGGCGCGGGGCCAGAGGGGCCACCAATGAAAAGAGGGAGAGAGAGTATTAGATATGAAAAATGAGCGGGAGAATGGGGATGGGAATTCAATATATATTATTGGCAACCCCCTAGGAAGGGGTAGGAGAAATATATAGTAATTAAGGTATATGTTGTGGAATATTGCATGCATGGTATGGTATGGTATCGGGCTAGGATGTTCTACGTGTGTGTTGAAGGGCGCGAAGGGTGCCGCATGATTTGTCTTTGGAACCCCCCCCCCCCTCCCGGGACTCCAGAATGGACTCTTGAAGCTTGGGGTTTTTTATCAAACGCGGAGAGATAATAATCCCACGCGCCCCGGCTTCCTTTCCCCTGATGACGTTTGGTAGAAGGAGCTAATATGGTTTATGGGATCAGGAACCTAGTGCGTAGCACTTTGGCCTCTCAGAGCTGGAGTTGTCATGAACTTGGATCCTGACTCCGGACAGGGTGTTCGGGGTTTATGTTGATAACTAGCAGAAGTACGTACGAGGATTGATATGTTCTCTTCGGGCATTTATGACGTCTATATTCTTTCTTTCTTTCCTTTTTTTCAAACCCCACTTCCTTGTTGTTTTTACAACTTGCAAGAGCTTGTATGTATGCACATACAAGTAAATACCGCGTTGCTTGCTGGCCTGATAATGTTGAGAATTATGGATATTTTCTCAAAGAGTCGGATTGTTTATTCTTCTACACTCTGTCTATGTATATATATTTGCCTTTGATGGTGATTGAAGAAAACTGTGCTGACCCGTTGAATTCCCTTCACACAACTGAAGAAACATGCAGATATAACCTCATCCATTTGATATCAAACGCAATTTATGGTTGACACAAAGAAACGGCCCTTCCGACGTCCTTAAAGGATCACCATCGATGAAACCTTCAAAAGCCACGTCCAACCTTCCTCCTTCCCCAAAGTCGCCATAGATATTTAACACACAGCGCAAGTCCATCATGCTCCGGCCCCCGGCTCCCCCGCGTTCCCTTCTACAGCGTTCGACCTAGCGTTGAACTAAACGCTAGAACGAACATATTCCTCACTCGTCTCATCGCCGACTTCTGTGACAACCTTGAATATATCAACAACGGCCAGGTCCTGGGCGCCATAGAGGCTATACACGCCCGTGGTAATCGTGAGAGCGTCTGCGTCCTCCCAACTTGTGGGCACGGTCACGGGGAATGTGAGATTGCCCCTGATGTTTGATTTCTCTGCGATAATGTTAGCCAAGCCCTGTGGGGCTTATGTCGTAGGAAGCAAGAGTACTAATGGATGTTGACTTACCAGGACCCAAATACACTGAACCAAACACCTGACCAAGAGCCTCTCCTGAATTAAAGTCCTCCGGCCCAACGCCAAATGCAGCAGCAATATCGTCGACAGTCTGGATGTAGCCGAACCCCATGAGGATGATATCGAAAGGTTCGCCGACCTTGATGGTTTTGGGGGCGGCTACGGCTTCTATGCGTGCTGTGGAGACGGCGACGAGGCTCGTCAGAGCTGCGAGAGTGGCGAAGATGCGCATTGTTGGCTTTTGTGCGTGGGTTATTTCTTCTTTTTGTGTTGGATGTAGGATAGAGGGTATTTATAATGCAAGGATGCAAGGGGAACGATATAAATTATATGCTAGCAAAGAAGAGCTGGATTTTTCTTTCTTGAAGTTAGTCGGAGAAGAGGTGAGAAGACACATTGAAGGGAGCCCTCCTTATATAGTTTGCCCATCATTGCTTTTTCCATGGCATCTGACGTTTGCTCGTATTGAGAGATGGCATGGCATGACCGCAATTCGTCGGTTTGAGTGGAGCTCTACTCCAAAGGCAAGACAAAAAGGTACAACCCTGCGCCTGCTTAACACATATCCAATAACAATAGACTTCAGCCTTTTGTCTCTGATGATGGAAGTGATCCGCTGATGGATGAGCTGAAAATAGAAGCTGGGGATGATCAAAATGTCAATTGCAACGGAGATAGACGTGCGTGAAGAGAGCGCAAGCTTTGGCTACGCATCCACTTATGAGAAGACCGATCGCTACCTTTATTCTACAATGTTAGTGGAACGTGGTACAAAGGGCTGAACCGCTTATGCCCTTGTTAATGGTGCCTTTTTAATTCTCCGATAATCATCCGCCCTCCAACTGTCCTTTTTCCTTGATATATCGAGGCGATGATGTCCTTGTTTGAAATCGAGCGTCATCCTGCGTAGGGTTAGCCCAGCCCACTGACTAAACCCTTACGTAATCGTTGATGTCACAGACTCGCTTGCGAGACGGCGCTAGCCCTTAGGGTCAGCTTAGTCAGCCACACACAACTACAAAGCAACTTCTTGTCTGCACATCTCGCGATCCTTCTTTCCTCTCTCTTCCTCTTCCATCCCCCCTCATCGTCAAAGAAGTGTAAGTCATCCGCTCGCCCCTCGTTCATCATGTGTTGGTAGTGCGACCTGCTTTGCTAACATTGCTTGCATAGTCTCAATTACTTTGCGAAGATGAGAGCCAAGTGGAGAAAGAAGCGCGTTCGTCGCCTGAAGCGTAAGAGAAGAAAGACTCGTGCCCGCAGGTTCGTTTTTAACCCACCTCTCTCTCTCTCTCCAATTGGGAAAGGAGAAGCAAGATGAGATCGATTTTCAGATTTGCTGACTGCCACTACAGCAAGTAAACTACTCGACCGCTCTGTCTCAGCTTTTCCCCTTGACTTTAATTGAACCCTGAGTCGCCGATAACGAAACGCATCATCTGTTTTTGCGGAACACCATCCTCGAGTCAACACTTACTACGAGCTTGCGTTTGAAAACATGCATATGATTACGAGGTCCACTTCCTTCGGTCTGTCGTTGGTTTGTCGCCAACCTCCTCATCCTCCAGTCAATTCCAACTGAATCCCACCACTCCAACCTGGCGGCTCAATTGTGTGTTTTGTCTGTGGGCGCGATGGGGTATTTGTGTGCGACAACTCTTGTTCTCGACATGTTTTGAAATGGTCCTCCGGTGTTGTCGGTGAGGTTGGGAACGAAAAGGGATCCAAGGACCGAAAGTCCCATTCCTTCACGATACGATTTTTTTCTCACTATTTTCCCTTTTGTGTTTCACGGGTTCTTTATGACGGTCATGGGAAAAAGCTGGTCAACATCATCTGTCTGTTTTTTTTTTACATCAACGAAAAACATGCATACCGGAGCTGGTACAAGGAGTTACTTAACGAGCTGTTTCCCGTTGTTGTTCGGTTTTTGAAACTTTTTTTTCTTATTTTGATAGCTTTAGCTTGCCCCTCCTAGGGTGGAAAAAATCGCGGGGCAATGGGACAGCAATTTGTTATGAACAAAAAACAACATCTCTTCAAATCCATTCAGTGCTTGCATTTTGTAGAACTAGTTTTGCCCATGACAAGACATCCTCATAGCTGGTGTTTTGAAGCATAATCTTTTTGCTGGAGTGCGCCTACATACCTGCCGTATTACGGCGTGACATACAATTTTATATGGGAAAGAATCACTTGATAAAAGCTTTAAATGTTGCTATATAAATAATAATTCCTTGTTCCTGACATTCACTGGTAGCTTCATGAGCTCTCCTCCGTATCTAGGTCTTCATTGCGTGTGGGCACCAGGGGACAGAGTATACTGCAGTGGCGAAGATAGGTAGCGAGGTGATATTCTTCAGGATTCTTGCCCCGCAAACTCATTACTCATATGAACGTCCCTATAGAAAATCATAAGTAAGACTTTGACTATTTAGAGGTGGTGTTTATAGTAATTCCTTTGTGCGTTGCGTCTCTTTTTGGTGGAGAGATTTTGTAGCTTTCTGCCAAAGCTGTGCTTTTGGCGCGCCGTAACCTTTTTTTATTTTTATTCTCCCCGACATCAACATCCCGTTTTGTGTCCAGTACATGCGGCGGGCCACCAGCATCTCCAAACCGCTATTTACCTGTTTCTAAAAGCCGAACATACACCAAGAAACCCCACATAAATAAATCATCAAAAAAAAAGCCAACAATAATGGCGCCCGACAACCCGGAGAAAAAGCGCAAGCGACTCTCCGAAAAGCACGATCGACCAAGCAAAAAGCCCGCACTACAGGCCGTCAAACCACCTGTCAAAGTCCAATTTATACAGAATCCAGATGGGCCGGTCCCAATTGTCGGTATGTATACAGACACATAGAAAGGGTATGTATGGTCTTTTCTTTTTGCTAACAGATTTCGTTTCGCCAGCATCGACACCAGGCCTCACGGTCCCCGAATCCCTCACTTTAACCACCTACGACAAACCCGCTCCCGCCAACAAAAAGCGCACACAGAGCGCATCGAAAAACTCAACTCTTACATCTTCAGAGCTACTCCTACACTCGTCATCACACCCAAAGCTCGATTTCACGGGCAAAGAAGGCGAGAACGAGTTGGATAGTTTGTGGAGCCATTATGTTGCAATCTACGATGCGGATTCGGGGACAATGCAGATTATGGAGGCGAGGAAGATGACGGTACGGGGTTGTGTGAGGCAGATTAGTCCGGTGGTGGAAGAGGAGGAGACGGATGATGAGGGTGCTGCGGTATGTCTTTTCTTTTTCTCTCCCTATGTCCCCTTTTATGCTATACTCTTGCTATGACCATGGGAGAAAAAAGGAAAGAAAGGATCATTTCTACTCGAATAATCAACTCACAGCCTCTTCCCCAAAAATACAGAAAACCCGCTGGTCCCAACGCACCGCCTTAACAGAAGCATTCGGAACCAAACAAGCTCGAAAATCCGTCCAATCCATCGCCGAAAACGCTCTTATCGCCTCCTCCTCCAATCCCTCCGGTACACCCACAACCGCAGAATCCGCTCTTCTGTCTTCCATGCCCAATGACAAGGCTCAACTCTCCGCCCAAAAATCCGCAGCGGCAGAAATTCAAGCCGCGAAACCTCTGCCTCAGCCAGATTTATCCGCGACACACCCTGTTGGCGTGTACACGCTAGAATCCTTGATTCCAAACGGCCTCTCGACACTGCGCGCGCTGCCGATTCACGATTGGCAAGACGCTGTGAATGCAGGCGAGCCAGTCCTAACAAGTTCTCGCTTCGTGTCAAATCGTATAGAAAGCGTTGTCGGAGGCGGGAATAAAACCACCATCCAACTCCTCCGCTACATATGGATCCTTATAGAATTCTCCCGATGTTTGAAGTCCGCTGGACGAGGTAGTAACAGCGCCGGGCCGGGGAGTAGGAAATTACCTGCCCGAGATGAATTGCGCACGGTACTTTCCGCTACTCTCGGTACAACAGGCAAAGCTGCACTTTTACCCGACTCATTCCTCGACTCTCTCCGTCGCAAATTCGCCCCGCAAGGATCCTTCCTCTCAAAGACAGACATCACATTCCTTCACACTACAATATGCGCTTTAACACTGCACATCCCGCCCGCAGCAGGTAATAATACAGCCACAGAACTCGCTACCGACCCCTCTGATCTCCGCGATGATTTGAGGCTAGAGAATAAAGATGCGCTGCAGTATTTCCGCGAATTGGGTTGTCGTGTGGATAAGATCCGTGAGAGTGAGTTTGTGAAGTGGGGTGTGAAGACGAAGGCGGAGGCGGCGGCGAAGAGGGTTGCGAGGTTGAGATTGCCTGTTGAGTTTCCGAGGTTGAGTCGTGGTGGGGGTGGAGGGAGGAGGTGAGGATAAGGGGGGAAAATGTCAAGCGGGGATATTATTAGAATTATTACCTTTTGTATTTATTTTTTTTATCAGTGGTGGCTCTTGATTCGAGGTTGTATTGATATTGTTGTGTAAAGGGGGTCGGGGGGGCAGGCAAGCTTTTTAGTTATGATATTGTGCGCAAAAAGAATCAATCTACCTGGAATATATCCAACCAAGGATGGAAAGCAGAAAATAAAGTATTTTTGAATATATCCAAAATCATATAAGTGATATATATGTTTGTTTATATATAATAAACCCCAATATTCATTCACCAATCATCCAGGGCGAGAAAAAACCTCATGCCCTGGACGTAGCCACTAGGGTGGTGGTGGGTACCTAAGGTATGTTCCAAATAAAGCTAACTACACATCTATCCAAGGCACACACATAGATAGCAATCATAAAGGAACCATCAAGAAAGGTAAAAAAAAAACAATAGACGTCAAAAACATTCGTCAATACATGAATTAAGCTTTGGGAAATCAAAAACACGGCTAGGGGTTTGATGCGCATATTCAACAAACAAAAAAGGAGTGTGAGAGAAACGGCATCGTCCCAAAGCAAAGGTACGAGAAAAGAGCTAAAAAGAAAAGAGGTCAGGGCACACGGGGAATTTTTTAAAAATGTTTTCCCTTTCAAAAGAGACCTCCGTAAAACCTCCTGTCCCTCTTAGCTGCCCCCCTCTGACATACTGTGACTCTGTCGCAGGGTATGGATTCGAGTTGGACGAAAACAAAGTGCCACGAGAACACAGCTGTGCACGCGATCAGAAGGGAGGGCGAGAGAGGAGGAACGAAAGGTCTCAATAAAGCCCCGGCCCCCTCTTAGCCTCTCAGAAATCACGCAGCGACACCGACAGTCGAATTCGCAGCCATCCCGGTCTCTCTACCACGATGCTTCTGCAAATCCTCCTGCAGCTGCAAGTCGCGCAACATCTGCTGCTTCTCGACGGCTTCGGCCTTAAATTCTCGCTTCAGCGCGCTCTCCAGGTCTTCGCCCTGGTGTAGACCGAGCTGCGCGTCGGTCCACATGGGCTGGTTCTTCGCGTCGTCTTCGACGCCCACGCCCAAGAACCCGCCGGCGGATTTCCAGTCGCTCGTCTTGCGGATCGCGAGACGTTCCCACACCTCGCCGAGAGAGTGCACGAGGTGGTCGCGGTAGGGTTTGGTGTGGCCGGGCGTTGGGGTGACGCGCAGGCGCTCCTCACCGCGGGGGACAGTGGGGTAGTTGATGGCCTGCACGTAGATGCCGTAGTCTTGTAGGAGCATGTCGGATGCTTTCTTGGCAACTTCAGCGTCGCCGACTAGGATGGGGATGATGTGGGATGGGTTAGGAATGACGGGGATATTGTTGGCGCTCAGCTCGGATTTAACCGCGCGTGTGTGAAGTTGTTGTAGGGTACGGTCACGATGGTAATTGGCTTGGTAGTTGATTGAGGTTTGTGCGCCAGCCATAACGGCAGGAGGCAGGGAGGTGGTGAATATGAAGCCTGGAGCCAGGGAGCGGATTGCGTCGACGAATGGTGCCGAACCAGCAATGTAGCCACCCACACAGCCGTATGCCTTGCCTAGGGTGGCAGTGATGATGTCAATACGGTCCATGACGGTGCCCTTTGTGGACCTGGGAGCTGTAGAGTCTTGGGAGGCATAAACATTGAAATCGAGGTGCTCGGCGACACCAGCGCCGTGTGGTCCATACAGACCGACAGCATGGACTTCATCGAGAAAGGTAATAGCACCGTACTTGTCCGCTAGGTCACAAATCTCCTCAATGGGAGCGATGGATCCGCACATACTGTACACAGACTCAAAAGCAATGATTTTCGGTGTGGAAAGCGGCAGAGAAGCCAGTTTCTGTTCAAGGTCTTCAAGGTCGTTATGTCTAAAGACCATCTTCTTCGAGCCGGAATGTCGTATACCCTGGATCATCGACGCATGGTTCAAGCTATCCGACAAAATCACGCAGTCAGGCAACTTGCTGCCCAGGGTAGCCAATGTGGCGTCGTTGGCGACATAGCACGAGCCGAAAACCAGCGCACCATCTTTCCCATGCAGCTTCGAAATTGTATTCTCCAAGCCAACCGCATGCTGATTATGGCCCGAAATATTTCTCGTGCCACCCGCTCCAGCGCCATATTGATTGAGAGTGTCGTGCATAGTCTTGAGCACATATGGGTTTCGACCCATGCCCAGGTAATCGTTCGCGCACCAAACGGTCACTTTCTCCTCGGGAGTAGCCATGTGGGCACGCGGAAACTCTTGCGCAAGACGGTTGATATTGTTGAAATAGCGGTACGACTTGTCCTTGTGCTTCTTCTCCAATTCGGCGTTGTAAAAGCCGTCGTAGTCGAACTTTTTGGTCGCGGGGACCTCTGGCCTGGGGCCGGGGAAGACAGCCGCGCCCTTCACTGCGGCATGGCTGGACTTGGACTTGGTCTTAGTCTTCGTCTTAGACAGGGTAGGATGGACTGTAGAATGGACATGTTAGCCGGGAAATAACGTAGGATAATCGAAAAGCAAAAAAAGTCGCCCACTTACCCCTCTCATACTTCCTATACGACTCCTGATCAACACTCGCCTCCTTGCTAGCACTCGTATGCAATCTCTTCTTGCCCGGGGGGACCGCAGAAGCGGCCTTGACACTAGCAACAGCGTTGGCACGACAGCCACCACCAACAGCGACGGTGCCAAAGGCCTTTGCCGAGCCCAAGCGGGAGCTCTGGACGGCCAGAGCCTTGCTCATGATAGGGCATCTGCGGGCAATGACCTGCAGATTAGAGATAGTGCCTCCGCCGGGGCTGCTGCTGGGGCGGGTGGCCGTGGACAGCGAGCGCAGGGTGGCAGGCGAGGTGCGCTTGAGGAACGGGCAGAGCGCGCGCGACTGCTGCAGGAGGGATTCCATTGTTACCGAGAATCTCAATTCCGTTTTTTTTTTTTTTTCTCCTGGTGGGAAGGCTCTGGGGACGTGTAGAGTTGTGTTAATCGGTATCTGTCTCCCTTCTTAGGCTCTGACCATCTGCTCGTCTTCTTGTGTGGAAAGAAGAGGAGAGGGGAGAGAGAGAGAGAGAGAGTTATGAACAACTTTCTTTTGCGGCTCGGCGATTGGGCGGGGGATGATCCTTAATCAGCAGCCTCCGATTGGCTGGCTGCAGAGCCCGGAAAGTGTATTTCCGGAATACAGCCACTGCCCCGTATTGTCATCTGAAGTAAGATGGTATTACCCTTACACCCACCAGCAGGCTGTGCTTTCATTGATATCAACCATCAGAACAGGATTATCTCTTCAATTCATTTCATGCTTGCTCACTCTTCATTCTCCATGACTCACTTCTTTGTCTCTCTGGCTTCCATTCCATCAAACACCGGTTATATCATACCACCCCCAAATCCCGGCCCATCTCAAATCCCGGCCATATTTTGATATTTCCCCATCGCATTTACGCAGCGCCACCCTGGAAACTCAGAATTTTCCTCGGACACCGGATGTTTCAACAGGTAGAGATACTAAGGAGCAGCTGCTCAAATGCTGGTACGGGTATATCAAGGTCTGCCAACATTGAGCACAGACTACTAGATCTACACCTCAAGTGACAAATTATATCAAGAATTTTCAGCCTGCCGAAACAACTGAAAAATTAGGAAAAATTAAAGAAGAAAAATCCCTTCTCATCACTTTGTGATTCAGCTCTATAGAAAAAAAGAAAAAAAACTTCTTCACCATCCAGGACCCAGTACCAATACCTATTTGGTCATAGTCAGCCAGCCAGGTTGGTTGCTCGATCTGAAAGCCCCGAAATTTTACCTGATTTGTGGATTTCTTTAGGGGTTGGTTGGTCTTTCTGCTATGCTATGTAAGAAATTTTTTTCACTGGTGGGTTAGTAAAGTAGGAGGAGTAAGGCCGGGAGAATAATCTGGTCGCCAAAAATATGAGATAATGTGTGGTGAGTGCAGATCGGGCCTTCACTCAGAAGGGGGTGGGTGGGCTTGCAACAGCCAGTGTGAGGCATATTCCCACAAGACATTAGATAAAACAATCAAAAATCTTGGTGGATAAAATTCATGATACATACTGATACACTTTAGGCAAGACTGAATTGGACACAGGCATCTATAGGCAAGTGAATCATTATCAAGTCCAGCTATAAGCTGCAAAACAACTCTATTGTTGATGGATGAGGTTGTCATCAGCACACTTGAAATGACTGCATGCACCAATAGAGAGCAAAACAAAAAGCCCTTCCCCCATTTTCTGTCCTACATAATACTTATAACAAGAAAAAATGATATCATAATGCTATATAAGAAACATGCACACACACACACACCTCTCTTTTCTTCCAAAGTTGCAGTAATCCATACATATGCATAGAATTTGAGCCAGAATAAAAAAATAAAAACAACACAAGACTAATGCAAAAAAAAAGATGGAAGACTAAGAAGTCATCTATCAAGATTCAAAAAAAAATAAAAAATCCCAAACCCCTCCAGTGAATTGTTCAAAAAAGGAAGGAGAGAAAAAAAGGGAAGCAAAATAACAGAATCCCTATCATGAAAGAGAAAAGACAGAAAAACACCTCCATCCCACAATTATTAATATACATAATCATATTCCCCTCATTTCAATTTCCATTCTACTCCGTAGAACGGAAACAAAAAAATAAAAATAAAATCAGAGAATTACCTCTTTCTATTCCCCCCCCCCTAGTCACCACCATCAATAAAGCTCAACCGCTCCTTCGCAGTCTTGGCTTTTTTCGATTTGCCTGCTCCGGTGCCAGCGCGACGACGACCCTTTCCACCAGCAGCAGCAGCACCAGAGGAGGAAGGGAGGCCATCGCCATTCTCGACGGGTGTGGCTGCGCCAGAAGGCTTTGCGCTGACATCGTCAAAGTGTCCTTCACCTAAAAGTTGACCAAAGACGTCAGCAAAATTCTAATAAAAGTATAGGAGCCTCTACTAAACAGTAGTTTGAAACATACCTTCATGATACATATCATCCAGCGTGATATCCCTCTTCTTCTTCGGTGCCGCCTTCTTTGGCTTCTTGCCCGGTTCCTCTCCTCGCTCTAACACCTCCTTCTCCTTCTGCTCAAGGATCTCCACCTGATCGTCGTCCGCCAGCCACATGGCGATATCCTTGGTGCGATTCTCACGGCTGCGGGTGTTGAAATCGACGCCGCCGCCAGCACCGCCAGATATGACGACGCGCTGCACTTCTTCCTTTTGCAACGCGCGCTTGCGGATACGCTCTTCGATCGTGCCACGCGTGATCAGGCGGTACACGGTAACTTGTTTGGTCTGGCCAAGACGATGGGCGCGGTCCATGGCTTGGGAGTCGATGGTGGGATTCCAATCTGAGTCGTAGAAGATGACAGTATCTGCGGCAGTCAAGTTAATACCCAGACCACCAGCACGTGTGGACAATAAGAATATAAAGATGTCTGGCCGTTGCTGGAAGTCCAGGACAGTGTCGCGGCGGTCTTCAAGCTTCGTGCTACCGTCGAGACGGCAGTATTTGTAGTTGCGATATGTAAGATACTCCTCCATAAGGTCGATCATGCGAGTCATCTGGAAGTACAGGAGCACACGATGGCCACCGTTCTTGAGTTCGCGGAGCAGCTGGTCCAGTTTAGCCAACTTACCGGAATCGGTGACGAATCGCCTCATCGATGGCACAGAGATGTTGGTATATCTGCCCTTGGCAGACAGGGGCTCAGGGAGCAATGGAGAGAGGGTATAAGGCGTAGGATTGAGTTTGTTTTCTAGGATTTGGGCATCCATCGTAGGAGTAGGACGTCCGAACAGCGCGTGACGGACTGAGGCATTGAAAAGCGTATCCTCAGTCTCGTAGACAGCAGCACGGCCAGAGGAAGAGATCGCGATGGGCGGTGCAGATGCTCCAGGCTTTGCACAAGGCTCAATCATACCAAGTCCTTCATCTTCAAATGTCCTCTTGCTCACATTGAGCAGCTCGCGCAGACGACCCTCTGCAGTGATTTCGGCGAATGCCCCTCGATCATTTCGATCAACGATGTTGAATAGAGTATGAGGAAGAACCGAGTTAGGCTTGTCCTCAACATCATCGTACACCACTCTGAGTCGGGAAAGGCGATTTGACTTCCCACGGCGGGTCATCGCGCGTTCAAACACACCCTTGTGAGACAGGCTGTATGCTTCGCCAGCCGATGTATCAGAGAACCGCAGCCAAGAGAACGCACCGTCTTCTTTGATGCTCTGCTTGATGTTTTCCGGAGTCCAGATATTCATCATATGGGAAAGATACTTCCCATCGAAGCCAGCCTTGTCATTTCCGGGACCAGCAACATCAAGACGAGCAGCTGGGCTGCAAAGCATCCTGGGTAAATCGTACTCAATAATGCCTCGCGTCGAGTATCCCACATCAACATTGTGGCCTTCTCGAATGAACGACGCGGTCTCAGCAAAGTAACCGGCCGAGAATGGAGACTTAGTTTCAGCTCGTTCAAACAGGTCAGGATGATTGCAGACTTTCCGGAACTGCATGACGAGGTTCATCAGCGTAGTGCTGTCTGCATCATCGCCAATAGCAGCCTTCTCGAGAAGATCCATAATGCTGACACGGTTTCGCAGATTGCTGTAGTACGCACGCTGACGGTACGTGAGATCGCAGAAAACATCCTTCTCAACTTTGTCTCCAAGCTCCTTCTGCACATGCTTCTTGATACGACGAAGCATAAACGGCTTCAAGATCATGTGCAATCGCTTCAGCTGATCCTCATTAAGCTTCGTATTGCTTTGTGCATGGCTTTCAATATCCTTCGAGAACCATTCGCTAAACTCATCGTGGGAATCAAAAAGCGTAGGCATGATGAAGTGGAGAAGCGCCCACAGTTCCTGCATATTGTTCTGAATGGGAGTACCCGTTAGTAGCAGCCGGTTCCTACAATGGAAGGAGAGGAGATTCTTCCATCGCGAACTCTGCGAAGACTTGATAGCCTGGGCCTCGTCTAGAATCATATACTGCCACTTGACTTTCTGGAAGTACTGCGCATCCAACACGACCAGCTGGTACGACGTCACGAGAACGTGGAACTCCGACTCCTTGGTGTATGTAATGTGTTTGCGATCCCAAAACTTCCTCAGCACTTTCCGATCCTTGGCCGAACCCCAGTATGGCAAGACCTTGAGAGTTGGCACGAATTTCGCAATCTCCTGCTGCCAGTTGTGAAGAGTTGACGCGGGTGCGATGACCAAGAAAGGACCCCATATATTGTGCACTTCAGCCAAGTACGCCATAACCGAGATAGACTGTACAGTTTTCCCGAGGCCCATCTCGTCTGCAAGGATACCGTTGATACCCTGTTCGTAAAGGTTGACCAGCCAATTCAATCCCTTGAGCTGGTACTCTTTCAGCTGAGTCGTAAGCATCTTCGGTTGCTGTACTTGGACATCGCCCAAACTCGTAGGATTCTGGAAGTTCATCTCGCCCTCATCGAAGGCCGCCATCTTATTCTCCTCGCCGTTAAACGCCCTCGCTCGATCTTGGGCCTGTTGAACGGCGTTCTGAGCATTCGCCATGGCGGCTTCGCGCAAGACAGCATCGTCTTCGGTATCAAAGTCAAGATCTTCAAAGTTCGTGACCTTTGATGTCAAATCGCCAACGTCCTCAGGCAAAGCAGTCTTGGTTTCCGCAGGAGGTGCCGTAGCCGCATCGCCATGGTGTTCTGCCTCGCTGGTTTTGATCTTCCTACCAATGAAATGTGAATACAGTTCGGTCTGCGAAATAAGGAAGTTGAGTTTCCGCCTCTGTCGGTTCGCTTCACGATCTGCTTCCGCCTTCTTGGCCAACTCGAGCTCCTGCTTTTCAGCGAGGCGACGCATATCACGCTCCTCACGCTCATTCCGCTTCCAAAAGGACATCATCTCACGCATAGTGCGTTTCGCCCGCGCTTGGGTATCCTTCATGCTCTTGTTGGTACGCTCTTGCCATTTGCGAGCTTGTTTGCTTGCCAGCTGGGCAGTTTTGCGAAGGTTCTCCTGGCGAGTGCTGAGAGAAACGACCTTGATACGGTACACTTTCGGAATATCCTTTCTCGCAATGTCTCTCCAAATCTGTTCATAGATCTGGTTGTATCCTTTCGAGTCAAACGTGGAGACGGGGGCTGGAGTCGTTTCCTTGGAACGAGCGGCTTTTGACTCCTTCTTCAGGGCTTCCTTTCGATCTTCCTTGGGGGCAATGGGTACCGGCTCATTATTCTCCATGGCAGCATATGCAGCCTCAGCAGCATCCTTCTCGGCTTGCTTCTTTTCCTTTGATTTCTTTGGCCGGGATTTGCCTGACCTTTTCTTGGGCGGAGGCGAACCCTTGGAGCCGATGTGAAACGAGCCGGTGGTGCCGCCTTCGAGATTGGGAGCCATCTGGCCGACTTCACCAATATCCTCGGGGATGTTTCCTCGTTCCTCGTCGGGAGCATTTCCTTGCTCAAGAGCGCGTTGGGTGGTTTTGATCTTCCTACGAGCCCTTTCAGCCTCGCGCAACAGACGCTCCTTCTCCGCCGAGTCCTCTGCCTTGGCAGCTTTCCGATGAGCTTCCGCCATCTTCTCTGTCTCGAGACGAACAGTGTTTTCACGACGACGCTTCCGTTGCATGTCCTTCTTACGCTCCTTTTCGTCTTGAATCTCCTTTTGTTGGACCTCAGCTTGGACAGTAACTTCGTGTTTCCTATTATATCGTGCGGCACCAGCAAGCGCCTGCTTTTCCAAGGCCTTGGCCAATTTGCCTAAAATCTCGGTGCGGCGTTTCTATACAGGGGACACAGATAGTTAGTAGGTGTAAATATTAAGCAATTAAGAACGCGGCCGCAACATACCTTGCGCTTTTGAGCTTCACCATCCTCGACTTCTCGAGCACGCTTCCTACCCTTGGCCAGGTAACGTTTCCACTCTTCTTCGAAGCCTGGAGCCTCAACATCGGTATCGTTAGCGTCGATACTCTCTATTGCCTTGGCAATCCTCTCCTTTTCACGTTCTGATAGTATCCTGCGTGATTTTGTGGAACTCGATGAAGCAGAGGCCTTGGATTGGCTAACCCCGTTTGCAGATGGGCGTGGGGTAATGTCGCTGTAGGCAGGATCATAGTGGCCGTTGTTATTGACCTTCTCCGGAGCAGGCTTGCGTTTCTCAACCACGGGTGCCGGTGCGATAGCAGGGGCTTCACTCAGCTTCCGAGCTTGAACGGGCAGAGGGGATGGTTTACGTGGGCGTTCCTCCGCAGGCCCCGAGAGGATACTTGCAAAGGACATGGGGTCTGTGGTTCGAGGTTTCTATAGCATTAAGAACAAAGCAGTTAGTCAGATGTTGGCGGAAGTAGAAAAGTATATCAAGTTTGAAGCAGTCAGGCATACCGATTCTTTTGGTGAAGGAGGCCTCGCGGCCAGCATCATAGGTGAATGAGACGCGTATCCAGCACCGTTTGCCCTCCTGTCCAGCGACGGTTCTCGTTCACGCTTAGGTGATTGTGTCATCGACTCCGAACCAGCTGCGGGATGAGTGTGGGATGACGAGACATGGTTAAGCAGCCCTGGTGGAGGAGAGTGGGCAGAAGACGGCATGTGTGAACTCGAGTACGGACGTGGCAACGAGTACTGTGGTGTACCGGAAGCTGAGTGGCCGTGGTAAGGGGAGGTTTCGCCATGGGGGCCAGCGGAGCCGTTCAGCGGCGGAAGAGTAGCGTTCATCATAGGAGACGTGGGATGGCCGTAGTGCGGGCTCCTGGCCAGCGAGGCAGGGGGAGGGAGGTTAGGAGGAGTATGTGGCGGAGGCTGCTGCTGCTGATAGGAGTCATTGCCAGCATAGGACGACCGGTCCCGTGGAGTCGGAGAATAAGCTGTAAAGCGCGACTGCTGGGTTGGCGAGCGAACGCCATACGGCGGGGCGCCAGCCATGACGGGATTTCGCGCCTAGGTGGGTTCGCGCGTGAGGAATGGATTGCTGCTCTGGTGCTGGTCCGGTGTGTCACGACACAGTGGGACTAGAGTTCGTTTTAAAGCGCGCCACGGGGGGAAAGAGAGAGCGTGGTGTGTGGATTAGGGGATGGGATGCGTATCCATCTGGGCGTGGAAGATTGATGGTGGATGGACTCGTTTGGACGCAAGCTGGGGCAATGGATGAAAGTGTCAGCAGGACGAAGGTTGGCAGGTCTTTTGGGGCGATGCTTGCTGACTTCAACGAACAAAAGGGAAAAAAAGCTTGGGCGACCGGTACCAGACCAGAGTTCTTTATTTATGGGGAACAGCGCGGCAAGTGCGTAACAAGCAAGGAAGCAAGAGGAAGCAAGGATATTTACCTTCACGATGGAGTAGTTTCCTCCCAATGGTCTATGTCCGGTTGATGGAAATTAAGAGGGATTCTTGGATGGTTTTGGGCTGGATGGTAAAGGGGAAGCGAGGCGAGCTGGAGGTTGGCGGGATTAATTGGTGGCGTGGAGAAGGGGGAGCGAGATCGCGATGCTTGGGACGATGGCGAAGATGGGGAAGAGCAGAAAAGGCGAAGTAGATGGATGAAGCCGCATAGCAAGAATTAAATCTTGACGATGGACGCTGGGGATGGTGGTTGTGGGAAGAGAAGAGGAAGAAGAAGGACAAGGTGGGCTGTTGGATTTGCCGCTGGTGAAGAAGTCCGTTCCGTTCGTTGCCCTTGAGAGCTGCTGCTGCTGCTTGTTCGCTTTCTGTTCTGCGTGCTTTTTGTTCTGCTCGCTGTCTGCCGCATCGCAGACCTTCAGCTGGCTCGCCCGTATCACCCCGTACCACAAGGTCTTGTCACGCTGCGTACCGCCAATCCCTGTCTCAACTCTGGACGGGCTACTGATTGGCTGATTGGCGTCTCAAAGCTCCGCATGACCGTAATTACAAAACGATTATTTACCACTAGCCTACTAGATACCGCCCCAAACCATAAATTACATCCAACCACCGTTGTATATACTACTATGTTGACTAGATTGTGACTAATATCAGTGAATAATAAATAGATTGCTGCTATATTCACTCAGTTCTGCCCAGTTCTGCTCGTATTGAAGCAGTGAATGCACTGATATTCACAATCTAATTGACTTGACTCTTCTCAATAATAATAGCCTGCTTCAATCGTAACGTTGGAAAAGTGTGCCCAGGTGGTCATCCACGCCGTCCCGTGATGTGCTTAGGTAAGCCCTCTTCCTTCCCAAACTCGGAGCTTTGCATGGCATGCATCGGAGAAAATTATTACACGAAGAACCCCAGGCTGGATGATGATGCGGGAAAGGTGAGCGAGCAAGTTCAAAGTGCCTGCGGTTTAGCTGGCCAGAGTTCTTGCGGTTCTCTTTATCTTCTCTTCTTTCTTCTACCTTCCTGCAAGGCCCCTTCTTCCAGATCTTCCATGGACTAGCCATTCCATCATGCATCTGTCGCAGAACAGCATGGTGATGGTAGGCAGGATCACCACAAAGGCACACAAAACCTGATTTCATCCCCATTTTAACCTATCTGCCAGGAGGGCGGCCATATCCAAGCAAAACAAGCACTCTGACTGCCTCTTCCTTGCCTAGTCATGCCCAACGGCAGATTCGAAGGCCTTGTTACAACCACGGCATAAAACAGCCTATTTTAACACCCATCCAGCATGGGCAATGCTAATAATGGTGAGTTGGCTTTTAACCCTCAATGGAGTTGGACGAAACATGAGTTGCAGCAGGGCATGTCTCATTATTCAATACGAGATGTTCTCTGCTCATACTAGTTTACACATAAGAGAAACTGGCTCTTATCCCACAGTGTCTTATTTCTGCTCATTTCTTGCCTGTGGCATGGAATCCTACACTGGCTTTTCCTTCAATTACACCAGCATCCTCATCAATGACCACCTATCTGGACTTGAACTTATCGTAGGATGGTGACTATTGCTGTCGTCTTCACAATGTATAAAATCCTGTCTTCTACTCCTGTTGGAGTGTTTTTCTTTTTTCTTGTTTTTTCTGCTCATTCTAACAAGGCATAACTATATCTATCTCTGCTACATTTACACTTCCTATTTACACTGTTGAGAAAAGTGTACTAAATGGCTCTCATGATGATGGCAGTCCCCCGGGGATAGACCCCATCTGACCATCCTTCCCGGTCTTCATATCTCATGTTCTTTTCATATACTTTGATCCAGCCACGCTCAAGTTTCCTCAAGCCCCAACCAAAAGCGCAGTCTCCGGGATGAAAACCGCCCATTCCCCATTCAAATCCGGCACCGTCAAAGTCCACTCATTCTCGTCGTCTTCAAACTCAAACTCCCCAAGTCCTTCGATGACAAACGTGTTTGTCGCAGCATCCAGCTTCCCAATAATCCCCTGCGTGACATCTACCACTCTCCTGAGATCTGGTGTGAAGATATAGTCAATCTTGACAGTATCTGTAGCAGGGTCTGTGGCGCTCTGGGTTTGGACCTGGAACGTTGTGGGGTCCACGAAGAGGAATCCAGCCGGTGCGGCTACGGGGTTGGCGTTTTGGCTGACGAGGACGACGTTTTCGGCCGCACCGTCGTATTCGACTTCTAATTTCCCGGTTACCTAATGCGTTTGTTAAGAGAGGATGTTAGTTATCATTTTCCAAAGGGATTGATAGATGGGTGTTCTGGGCGGGTTTTTGTTCCTAAAAGTACTTACACCCTCAGTGAACAGGATATCAGTCTTCGCATTCCCACCAGGTACAGCGATGGCAGTATCAAAAGCCCCCTCAACTTCGGTCTCGCCTGCTGCAGTCTCCCCCTCTGCTGGAGGCGCGGCGGCATTAGCAGTTTCAGGAATAAAGATGCCCCATTCCCCATTTATATTCTGCACCGTGAGAGTGAGTTCATTTTCATCATCCTCAAACTCTAACTCTCCAATCACCGGATCTATAACGAATGTGTTTGTCTCTGTGCAGAGCTTGCCGATTTGGCCTTGGGAAAGGTCCAAGGCGGCAATAGCAGGATCTGCGTGTTGAATGGGTTTTGATTAGCCGATGACCCCAAACACCACATTGTGTTTTTTTGGAGTTGGGAAACACGGGAGCGTTTACTTGTGACGTCAAAGATATAATCCACCTTCTGCAAGGTGAGCCCGTCCGCTCCTTCTGCAAGATTGACTTGGAACGAAGATGGCTCAATCGCCACGAACCCAGCTGGCGGAGACCCGGGCGTTTTATTCTCCGTTACAGTAAGTGTCCGACCCTCTGCGTTTTGAAATTCAATTTCAAGGGAACCGACCGCCTGCAGCAAAGGTTATGTGGTGCGTGGTTAGCTAGCCGTAACATACTTATCAAACGCCCGCTTGAGGGCAACGGGATTGGAAAGGGGGAAAGAGGAGGGGGAAAAACTCACCGATTTCGTGAACAAAACATCCGTCTTAATATCGCCCCCTCCCAGCGCAATGGCCTCATCAAACGCGCCATCTACATTATTCTCAACCTCACCAGCCGCTTCTGCTTCGCCTGCAGGGGCTTCGGCGGCGACTTCTGTAGGTGCAGCAGGAGCCGCTGCCTGATGATGCTTACTGTTCCCCCTGATAATACCAGGCGATAGATGAGAAGCGCTGTGCCCTCCCCGGAATCGCTCCGCCAGTGCAGCAGCGCGCTTGACGCCGACAACAGCCGAGGAGGGTCCCTGATTCGAGGCGGGAATAGGCGCGGCCAGTATCGTTATCGCTGCCAGCAACTGGCTACCTAATAGGAGAGCGGTGGACGGAAACCACTTCATATCTGCTAAAAAATTTGAAAAAAAAAGACAAATAGAGGAGGAAGGAAGAAAAAGAAACGAGCGAATTGGCTGACAAGTGGAAGAATGAGAGACCTTGGGACCAGCCAAGGAGTGTTTGGAATATGGTATATGAAAGAATGACAGAATAGAACGAAAGGACGATCCAAGCAAAACAAAACCAAGAGGGGAGAGATGAAAAGAAAAACTGGGAAACCGATGATCCTACAAGGAGACAACTGCATGGCATAACATGGGCGGGGCAGGGCATATCTATATAGGTCCTGTCCTGCATACCTAGTACCTACCTGCGTATGTTATGCCAGTGACCTTTGATGGTGAGAGGGGGGCCTAAGATTTTTCCCCAAAGAAGGAGTAATATCCACAAGGGTTTGTGTTAGAGCACTTCATGCGAGGGAGTTGCCAAACATACATAGCCGCTCACTCAACTTCCCCCTTCTCATCCAATGTATGTGCAAGTGCAAGTTTCTTTCCGTCCCCCTATTTCGTGAAACCCTAGATGGTCTCGCCAAGTGGTGTTTGAGTCTCCCTTACTAATCACCCCTCCTTGTTCTACGGAGAAGTAAGAAGCGCGTGTCAAAAGTACATTAGTACGGAAAATGCATATACATACAATAGTAAGTTGCTTTGCCATTCATCCGCGGAATACGGAGTAGTATCCTAGCAAAGCCCTCCTCTCGCTTGCCCAGATTTTATGTTTCTTGGCATAATTGCTTGTTTCGTCCTTATTTTTTCTCTTTCACGCACCGTATCAAAGTGGTTTCAATTGTTAGGGCTAAGACTGATGGTCGGTTTCGCGATTGATATCGTGCGGGGAGAACTGATTATGCATAGACTTTGGAGAGCGTGATAATTTTCATTATTGTGTAATTTTATCTAGTCTGTAGATAGTGGTTGATGTCATGATATTTTTTCGCCGCTCCTCAGGAACTTAGATATCATCATCTCTTGTCTCACACAGCCTGTGTGGGGAATCAGTTTCCAACACTGTGTAAGATTTTTTTTATGCTCTGGACAGATGGAGGGTATAAAATCTTTTGAATCATGTATTCTTGCCCTAATCCCGTAGGTATGCATGGAGGTTATGCCTATAACCATGCAACTTTTTCTAGATTTGTTCCATAGCAAATCTATCTTTGTTGCTGACTTCAAATGCAGAGCGAAAGAATATACCTCACTGAAGGTTTCCGTGCAGATTGATAATGCCGAGGCGTCTCCCGTCCTCAACGAAATTAAAATGCTCCGGCGCTTGAAGAAGTTCGCCAACAAGGATCATCCTGGGCTGGACTTTAACGTCTTGCGCATGAAACCTTTGAGACTGACAGTCCCTCTGGTTGCCATTACTGCATTGCATCGAAGCCTCAAGGCAATAGTGTTCGCACATTGCAGGAGACATTTCCTAATGGAATGCTACCAAAGATTCTGGTGAAATCCTTGATACATCGCTTGTTCTTCTCAGTGAATTGGCTACATGCGACCTGTGGTGTTGCGCATACTGGTAAGTTATCCAATGTATTCTCAACATTTTGAGCTTTGCTTTGGCTACCTACTCAACAATGGATCAAACAGACATTTTGCCCCAGAATATTTTGATGGAAATCGAGGACGACACCAGCCTTAAAGATGTTGAGGATCAGGAATCTCGGGTCCCAAGTGCCCCAAGAATCACAGGTGACGGGTCCGTTTCTACTACGGTCTATAAGTCTCGACCTACCATGTTAAGCTCTCTGGCCACCCCATTCTTACAGATTTTGGCCAAATGCGATTAGTTGAAGGATGTGTGAATCAGGACTGGTGGATGTCTGATCTATATCGCGCTCCAGAAGTCCTTTTACAGCTCCCCTGGGGGTTCCCTGTTGATATATGGTCGATTGGTGTCATGGTGAGTCCAGCGAGCACCAGCGCTGGCGCATAGATGTGATACAAGCAAATATTGACAAGCGCTCTTAAATATAGACACTCGAGCTCCTAGAAGGCAAAAACCTCTTCGATCCGATAGATCGTATTCATAGCCAATATGTACTTCCATTAGCTTTGGCACAATACATAGGATATCTTGGTCCTCCTCCACTAGAAATCATTCGGCAGAGCCCGCTCTTCTCGACCTATTTTGATGCCGAGGGTAAGCCTCACTGACAATTTTCATTTTTTTTATTTTTTTTTACTGCACAATTCGAACTCATTGCTCACTGTAAGTGACCACAGGAAATTGGATATCTGAGCCCCCAATACCAAAAACCTCTTTGGAAGACTTTGTCACGACAATCCCACCGGGAGAAGAGAAAGGCCAGTTTCTCCGGTTCATACGAAAGATTTTGACATGGGATCAGGAAGCAAGAGCAACATCGAATGAAACCATACCAGATGAATGGCTCATGAGGCCAGTTGAAGAGATGGAAATCGCAGAGGCGAGAGCATGTTTTTCTAGTACAGGCTACTGAAATTTCTGCAAAGGCTGTGTATGATAGCACACTATGAGGATCGGATGCAACCGAGTGGGTTTCCTTCTGTTTAGCATTCATGGACCGAAATTATTCCCCCAATTAATATGTAATGACACGCTATGGCGTTAGATATAACTATCGTGTATGTATAATTTCCCTATTTCGAAGGCCTTCTTCCGCCACAAAGGTCACTTAATGTCTTACTCTGGTCATCCACTTTTTATACCCTTTGCTCAGTTAAACATCTGAGCCTCTGTGAGCTATATTGTGTTATTGTATGTACATTCGCAGGTTAACCACAAGACTGATCCCCCGACACTTTTTTCTCTCACCTGTCTTTTGTCTCTTGCTCTCATACCAACAATATCACTGCCACTTGCCCATGCAGACTATGGCTTCAAACGATGAAGATGGTTAAGCCACGCTTGCGGCTGCGGCGTGCCATATTGTCTCATTTGAAACAACTGACCGCCGCAGCACCTGCTCAATCTGACACAGCTATTTTCACCTCCTATTCTGCTGGGGACTGTTGTACTGGCCCTGCAACTGCCTTCCCCACACATTCTGTCTCGATTGCCTCTAGGATGTGTTGATGAAGATGAATGGAGAGATTCAGGTGCCCTCTCTACCGATCGGCACAATACAATTTCGAACCAGATGAGGAGATGGTAGCCGATATGTGTGATCATAGCATAAAGGAGGTTGGCACCATCAAACTAACAGTTCCTCTTACCTCCGCCTGGCACTCTCTGGCCCACATGAAGGCAAATCAAGTCGTGACCCGATTCCTCTCTCGCGCCGCCTGAGGCATCCCTTGTGATCTTCTTACGCAGATAGAATCGACCTTCAATTTTCCAGAGGCTGAGCGAAATAGCGTCGCTTGCCCGAGCCCGTGAATCTAGAGATGATAGTTTTGAGGGAGAGCAGGTGATAGTGTATCTCCCGCCCCTCCCCCCGAAATGAGGTGCCCAAAGCAGACTTTCAGAAAAACATGAAATATGACTCTAATAAACAGTCTTGATTCTTAAACAGGTCTACAAATGATGAAGACCCAGAATTCTCTTCATTAAAAATAGTGTAAAAAGTAGGCATTGCATGGCATTTCATCAGCAACATCACTGAGTAGGTCAAGCAAATGTGAGGAAAAATTCTAGATAACTCTACCAGAACCGCATGCTGGAGTATATAATTTTTCTAGCCTGACAAATGGCCTTGTTATTCATAGTCTGATTGTACTTGTTTGGGTGGGTAAGTTAAAAGCGTAAGTTTATTAAAGTTTCAAGGATCTGAGGTCGAGTAGGAGACTATTCCGATCTGGATTAGCGTCTACTAATATTATTAGTCAGCTCTCTACCCACCCGACTGAAAAGCCAGCCAGCCAGATGAGTACTCCATATCCCACACCTTAGCCAAACGAGCAGCTACTATGCCGGAGATATCTAGAGAATCAGCAATAGATGCTATACCAAATCCCGAAAGTTTTCCCAAACATCCCAAGCGCGTTATTTTACGACTTCGTGTGAACGAATTCGATGGTTGTAACCCGACAGAATTTGACTGTGCTATCATGGCGTACCTAGCAGCCGCAGGGCGCCCTGTCGACGAACTCAGACAAAGAATTCATCACTGACATATCGAACCTCTTCAACCCCCAGAGATGAAACAGCGGTCATTTCATATAGTCCTGGATATTGAAAAAGATATGCTCAGGGATCCAGACCTTGGGAGAGTAAAGCACGAAGTTCACCGTGTTCGCCGAGCTAAAGATGGTACATTGTATGTATATCATCAGCACCCCTTCAATTTGAGAATTTACGACTAATAGCTCCTCTAAACTGTAAAGTCAATCGGATTTCGAATCTAGAACTTTGTGCGAAAGATCCGACACTTCACTGACACCTTCTACCCATGGGCAAAATAATGATCCCCAATCAAATAACCCACCAAGCCTTGATATTTTGTGCTCTACGCCTAAATTTATGACTATCCTGCCTGTTTTATTTATCGGTATTCTTCTTTGAAGTCAGTGCTATTGTCTGCTTTTCACATGAGACATTGCTCCCCGGGGGGGGGGGGGGGAGGGGGTTGGTTTTGTGTTTGGTGATTTGAAACACATACTCAGCTTAGGCTGGTATGTATGTACCTCCTGCTATGTCTGTAGATTAGAATGATTAAATTCATTACAGCTCTCTTTCTCTTGAAAGGCAATTTGCTGACATATGCACTTGTTCACTCTATGTCTCAGTGGATGTTTTCCAGGGGGGTGACAAGTAAATGTAATCTTGACCTGGTATAATGTGGATAATTTATTGAGAGGCCAAGTGATGCTGTAGGTTTTTATCAGTTTATGGTTCAACTGTGATTATCTTCAGCACACCTTACAGATGGTTGGTTATCTTACAGTACACAGATCAACCCACCAAATCACCCACTTTTTTTCACTATCGATCCTTAAGCATCTCATAATGCTCGCCTGTGTGATTGATGGCCCAGCTTGCTATATTCCTCCCACTGCTTTATATCCAAGAGCCTCAACGACGGGGTGACATCAAGCCGGGCGAAATCAACGACGAGAATAAGTCATGCGCCACTATATGTGTACATATGTAACTATATCCTCCTCCTATCCGGACGAGAATCCTCGGCCATGGCATGGCGCGTGAGAAAGATAAATACGGGTCCCGGTTATCTATGCGAGAGGGGCGAGGGTTCACGCAGGCGGGCGCAATTGGAAAGGTCAGTCATGTCGGATTGATGGAACTCTTGAGAGGAGATGGGGGCAATATGAGAGCAATTATAGGGGGGAAAATCTCGAGTAGTCGATTTTATGTGTGAGATATGGGGCTGGAATACTCCGTATGGTCTTATTAATTAGATAGTATATACTAGCCTTACATCTACGGGATTGGGTCTCTTCTCCATATTGATTTCTCTTTTCTCCTGTTACTTAACTAGGAGAAACAATTTTCATTGGACTTGAAAAATATAGCTATGTTAGTATACTACAACCATGAACAAAAACGGAAAAAAACTTTTATCTCTAGCAAAAGGAGAAAAAAAAAAAGGTAATAAGGGGAGCCCCGTCGACAAAACATCTACCATGACGGGGGAGGACCACTCGACTACTCCCCTCCGGAACCGACTATGAATCGGAACCGACTTGCAAAAAGCCATCTCACATACTTTCCCACTCATCCGTCTGGCCCCGAAAGAGCCTGCCTTGTTTTAAAATTTTCGCCACCATGCCTAACATACAACTTCACAAGGAACTAGAGTGGGGAAGAGATACATAAACAGCGCGGGGAAAGTGTGGGGCGAAAACACGCCAAAAAAAAAAAAACAAAAAAAAAACAATGCCATTGCTCCCGGGGTGGTTCCATTTTCTTTTCATGCCGAAGTTACGGGGTCTAGAACCAACCAACTCCCTTCGAAAGAAGTAGAAAGGGGTAATGCTATCGCAAGGATTGCTGGGCTGAGGGGGGAAAAGATGAGGAGTAAAGGAAGAGGTCCAATGGATGCATGATACGATTCTCTATTATCTTGAAATATTCTTAAATAGTCCCTTCGATTTCCCTGGTTTTCGTTGTTGTTCTCCAACTTCTGTATAGATACCTAGATATAGATATACTCCAAAAAGAGCAAGGAAAGACTTTCCGCTGTGCCAACAAATTATCCCCCTTCGATTGACATCATACCACATCCGTGCGGGGAAGAGAGAAAGAGAGAGACAGTCGACCAAGTCTATCCATACCCCCCTTTTCCTTCTTTCGAGAAAGTTTATATAACTTTGCTTTTCTTTCCACCTTACTTCCTTTACTATATTGTCAGTTTCCTCTCTGCTCAATTCCATCAATTGAAAAAACCCCCAAACAAAACCCTCAAAACAATGGCCCCAGCAATCCCCTCCGTCCAATGGGCCCAAGTCTCTCCAAAACTCGGCGGGCCCGTCGAATACAAACAAATCCCCGTCCCCAAGCCCGGCCCCGATGAAATCCTCGTAAACATAAAATACTCGGGCGTCTGCCACACGGACCTTCACGCCATGAAAGGTGACTGGCCCTTACCCGTCAAGATGCCCCTAGTCGGCGGTCACGAAGGCGCCGGCATCGTCGTGTCTCGCGGCACATTAGTCGACACCGTTGCCCTCGGCGACCATGTCGGTGTGAAGTGGTTGAACGGGTCGTGTCTGGCATGCGATTTCTGCGAGACGGGCGATGAGCCGTTGTGTGCCAAGGCGATTCTTTCCGGGTATACGGTCGACGGGACTTTCCAGCAGTATTGTGTCGCTAAGGCGGCGCATGTGTCGCCGATCCCGAAGAATGTGTCGTTGGATGAGATTGCGCCTGTGCTGTGTGCGGGTATCACTGTGTACAAGGGGTTGAAGGAGTCGGGCGCGAAGCCGGGACAGGTTGTGGCGATTGTGGGTGCGGCTGGTGGGTTGGGTTCGCTGGCTATGCAGTATGCCAGCGCGATGGGATTGAGGGTTATTGCTATCGATGGCGGAGATGAGAAGAGAGAGTGGTGCAAGCAGTTGGGTGCTGAGGTATGTCATATTCCCCCTATTGAAACCCCCCTGAAAGCCGGGGGGATGTAGCAAAGCCAACCAACTAACCAATTCACCCCGTTGCAGCACTACGTCGACTTCACAGCCTCCAAAGACCTCGTCGCCGACGTAAAAGCCGTCTCGCCCGATGGTCTCGGCCCACACGCCGTCCTCCTCGTCGCCGTCTCAGAACTCCCCTTCCAACAAGCTGCAGGCTACGTGCGTTCTCGCGGCACCGTCGTCGCCATCGGTCTGCCCGCCAACGCTTACCTGCGTGCTCCCGTGTTTGACACCGTCGTGCGCATGATTTCGATAAAGGGGAGTTATGTGGGGAGTCGACATGACGGGAAGGAAGCGATTGATTTCTTCTCGAGGGGTCTGATTAAGGTGCCGATTAAGGTTGTGCCGTTGGCGGAGTTGGGGAATGTTTTCACGTTGATGGGTGAGTTTTTCTTTCTTTCCCCCTTTTCTTTCTTTTCGCCACCCTTGAGTTTCATTCTACTCTTTCTAGCTTGAGCAAAAAAGGCCCTTGACTGACAATAAACGAAACAACAGAAGAAGGCAAAATCGCAGGCCGCTACGTGGTCAAAATGCCCGAGTAAAGAAAACACACAACTGAAAATCCCCAGCCAACCACCAGTAGGTTGGTTCGCCGCATTGGGGAGAAAAAGATCGCATAACTCACATCATGATTGAAGAGAGAGAGAGAAAAAGCGAATAATGAAACCAGAAAAAAAGGATCAACGAAGAAACAAGGGTATTTATATATTGGAAGCTGAATGTTTGGGGTTTGCTTTTCTTATCTTTCTTTTTTTTGGGTACCCTGTGGGAAAGGTGGGCTGTTTCAGGTTGCGGGGAGGGGAACAGGTGCCCTTCATAGCAGCTTTTTTGTATATTTTGAGAGCAGATGAGGAGTATAGATGTTAAAATTTCACATCATACCTCGGGAAAAAAGGAATGATTCAGTGATAATCCCATTCCCATGGCCATTGGCATAGAGGGACAGTAAAAGTTTTGCATATATCTCTTTTCAGAGAGCTCTTTGCAATCTGGAGGTTATTTTAAGGCCCTGTGATTTGATTTGGGTTGATCTTCCGAGCGCCACATTCTCTACCCCTAACATAACTCTACAGAGTACGGAGGAACTTCTGCCACACAGATAACAAACATGGTATACAAAAAGGGGAAGGCCAAAACAAGGGGTTTGTTCCGGTAGGAAAAAAGATAAGAAAAATCCAAAAACAAGAAGGAAAAAATTGTCTACGAAGGTAACCATATAATGTATCTGTACACATCCAATGAAAGGCTTCCCGGGGGTCTTCCTCATAAAAAACTAAATCCCAAACAATGCCGTTCTCCCTTTTCTTTTAAGAAACACAAAACACCCTAGGAAAAAGGGGTGTTGGAAGGACAGGGGAAAAACGAACACACACCCAGCCCACACTACTTTCCTTCCCTCCGAAGACGGCCGAGTAGAAACTCGAAAGAAAACCACAATGAAGAAGTTAAAAAAAAAAAAAAAAAAAACCCACACATATATAGTTTATCCAGACCCATCATAGTATAAAACCAAAGAAGGAAGGGGGTTGAGTGAGTCCACGGGGGAAAAAAATAAAAATAATAAAATATACGCGATCACATATCATAATAGCACACTCTACCCAAGGACACACAAAAAACCAGGAAATAAATGAAGAAAACGGGAAAAAAAGAAAAAAGACTCTCTTGGAAGTAAAAGGGGAAATAAAAAACAATAATCGCAACAATCTAATAATCAATCAAACCGCCCCAGGGCCCCTATAATGCCCACTACCACCCCCACCACTACTACCCCCCTGGTCAAGCAACAATCTCGGCTTAATATAATCCTCATCCAACTGTCTAAACCACGCCGCATGATCCGTATTCCCATTTCCAGAGAGCAAATCGCGAAACGCAGTCGTCGCAGAGCTGAATGTCGGTCTCGAGAACTGCGACTGACTGCCCACGGCTGCCCTTGCTGGGGATGCCGATGATGATGACTGCTCACCCATAGTAGCAGCCGCCGCCCGCGATGGCGATGGTCGTTGCTGTGAGAGATTCCTTGCCGGTGGGGGTAAATCGTCATCCGAGAAGCCATCCAAATCCATATCGAATTCATCAAAGTCTGCGTCAGGGTGTCTCGCCGTCGCGCTTCGGCCGCGATTTCTGCTCATCGAAGAAGAAGGTCCGTCGGCGCCACCTGGTACTATGTCTCCGTCGTCAGCACTGCTTCCGCTCGCACTTCCGCTGCGGCTGCCGTTACGGCTTCCAAGGAGGGTCTTGGTGGACGCGGCATCGCGGGAGGAGCGCTCCTTACGGTCTCGTTGGTTGAAGGCGCTCTTCCTGGTGAAGCTATTGCTTCCTGATTGCAGGCCGGGTTGCGGCGTGAGACGCCCGTTATTCCCGCTCGAGAACGCCTCAGGCGACATGTGGCCCGGGTGCACTGTGTCGAGGGGGATCGTGTAGTTGCTGCGTCGCGGATTGTGGCCGAGACCCGTTCCAGAGCGCTTGTAGTACGTTCCGCCGTCGGCAACTTCGATGTCGAACTCGTCGTCAGAATCGATTTCTTCGACCACGCCGGTGCGGATTTCGAGGATCTCAAGCATACGGGCTGTCGTGCCACCGAATATGATGACGGTCAAGACCACCACAACAAGGACGGTGGCGCGGAGGACTTGAGCGTTCGGCCCCTCGAAGCCTGCTGCTAGAGCAACGCCAACGGCGCCACGGAGACCAGCCCAGAAGAGCATTGCTTGATAGGCAAACGGGAGCTCATCGCTGACCTCTTTTCCGCGTCGTCTGGCTCTGTACCGGAGAAACCAGTTGATTGCCTTGGACAGGGGAAAGACGGCCATGTATCTCGCCACACAGATGCCGATAACAGTTATCATGATGAAAAGCGGGTTGAACTGCAACTTAGTCTGGGTAAATAGATCCAAACCCAGATAGATAAAAATAAAGTTCTCCGACAGTTGCGCCATCACCTGAAAGATATACTTGGTCGTCAACTGCGTTCTCCGCGACATATTATAGTACGCGTAGTGTTTCAAGGTAATCCCGCAGAATAAAAGCGTCACAATACCTAGACAGTGATAAGCGTCAGCCATGAGCTAATAAGCAACCCAGGAAGACTTACCCGACATGCGAACGCCAGTCGAGAAAAAGTAGCTGGCGTATGCGATCAAGATGATAAGACAGCTCTCGATCTTGGGCTGTCGGCGAACATGTGTATACTTGAGTCCCAAAGCAGTTCCCATGCCGACAGCAACACCAATAACCAAGCTACCAAAGAAAACAAGAAGGAATACTCCAATAGCCTCGAACAAGGTGAGCACTGTGAGCGACCCCGCGGCACTCCCCGGTTTGTATCGCTGCGCAGTTTCGAACAGGACGATGGCAATAGCATCGTTCAAGATCGATTCTCCAAATATCACAGTATACAGTTTCGGCTCGACTTTGTAAACGTTGAAGATCGCTAGGATGGTGACTGGGTCCGTCGCGGATAGTGTCGCACCGACCGAAAATGCTTCGACAAACGATAGAGACAACCCATCCAGGGGGATCAACGCCCACAGGTACAGAAGGAGGCCGAGTACCAACGCCGAGATAAAGGTTCCGGCAAACGCAAATGTGAGAATAGTGCCGATATTCCGGAAGAAATTGGCCTAATTATCGTATCCCCGAAGTCAGCAAACTGAATTTCCCTCACCAAATATCCCCCCCTGAAGTGCCACACCGTGCGGTGCTTCTCGAACTGAAACTAACCTGGTGTAATTCATACCCCGCCCCCAAAATAATTGGCGGAAGAAGCAAATTGAAAAAGAACTGATAATTAAAGGAAACGGAATCTTGAATAGATCGTCCGGGCGTTAACCGAATAATCAAGCCAACCGTCATGCCTAAATGCCAGAGCGAAAACACGCAACGCAACTTGTCAGCCACATTTGTCCTCCCAAAAAGGGTAGCGCATCGGAACAGTAGCGGAGGTGCTGGAAAAAAAAAAAGACGCCCTTTTGCGCGAGGGGAAACATCCTCTCAAGCAAACAACAAACATACCCGCGAAAATCGATATCACCGTCTCATGCACGGCTTGTATCTTCCTCTGCTGCAGTATATAACTCGTAAACAACGCCGTAATTAGCAGCGCGATGAGAATGAACAGCGCCCATGACGCGAAGAACTCCTTCTCTCCGGCCTCGGGAGATTCTATTGGAAAAAAAAATACATCCCCTATTAGCTATTTGTCCCGAGGGAAGAAGGGAATCGGGGCCCCTTCTCTGCGCGCAGCGGCAGCGGTAGGTAGCGTACCGTCTGGATCAGCTTCATCTTCCTGTCTTTTCCCTAGAAATTGCGAATACGAGATTGTCAGTATTATCCTTCTATTCCATTCCATACACACCCCTTAGTGAGCAACATACTAAGCACCTCAAACACCATATCCCTCACAGCCATCGCCATATCGGGCGGGCCTTCCTGGGTTTCAAGCGGGCGGCGCAACAGCTTATGGCCCTCCCGGCTCCCCTTATATGTGTTAATATCGCGACGGAAGCTTTGACGGGGGACGAGGCGGACGTTCGTTCGTTCGTTTCGTTCGTCGTTCAAGACGGCAGTAGCAGCACCAGCGGGGAGCTCTCATAAGAATAGCCCCGGAGTGAGAAAAGTGCAAGCGACCCCAACATTTACTTTATCGAGAACGGGCGCATGTAAGGGTGCTTAGAAGAAAAAAAAGTAGTGGAAGATGTGTTTCAAAAAAAAAGTCGTTCGAATTGGTTTGCCTGGAGTCTACTGTTCCCTTGTCTACTTTTTCCGCGTTGATGGTTAGCTGCTGCTTGCGGATAGGGATGGCACGTGACTAAAGGCCATTGAATTTATCACTGCATGATGTAATAAATAATCAAGATAAAAAGTATACATTTCCAGATAAAAGAAACAGAAATAAATAAAATAAAATCCAAAATATAGTATACAGGAGCAGATATCAATTGCTAACAGTGTATTGTACATTACAATATCAAAAGAAACGAAAATAAAAGTAAGAAGAAGAAATTCATCAAATGCCATTGCCCATAATACCCGACGTCCTTGCAATACAAACCCAGACACGCCCTTCCTGCCCCAGCAAACAAAAACCCGCCCCAAAAAAGACACATAAATAGCAGTATAAAAAGAATCCCCCCACTCAGTTACACAATATGCCCCGATCCTCTCGCCCCCTTCGAACCCAGCCCTTCGTCCAATTTATGCGTGAACCACGCCGCGCCCAGCGCCGCACAGCCTCCAAACCGCAAAACCCATCCGACGCTATCATCCCACGGCTCGCCGCGCGGTTTCTGCAGTACGTGAAATATAGCGCTGCTCACTAGCGTTGCGAAAATTTGCGGGCAGGAGATGGAGACGTTGTGAATGCCGAGTATGACGCCGGCTTGGTCGACGGTCTCTTCCTCTTCTTCTTTTTTCTGGTAGAGTGTAGACTGGGAAGAAGGACTCGTGGGCCGGTAGGGTGCGGTGGACGAGGATGCTTGCGGTTCGGCTCTACTACTCCCGTCGGTAGCAGTGGGGACCTGGGTTTCTGGGCCCGATGCAGACAAGTCGTACTGCGTTCGAGAGCGGAGTTGGTGTCGATGGCGTCGGCGTCGGTGCTCTGTGTCGCGCTGCGAGACTTCGGCGGATATCATGGCAAAGGGTGCCCAGAGCGTCAAGGCCCAGGAAATTCCCACCAGAGCGACGACAACCGTAGCCGCTTGCGGCGTGGATATGAAGAAGGTGCTGAACATGCAGGCAGCGAAGAGGAGATGGGAAATGAACCATGTACGCCGTAGGGTCAGCCCTGGAATCTGCAGTTTAAGGAGCAGTTTTGACAGAAGGCTTGGTTGCTCCTCGGTTTGCGGGACATGTGGGGGGTTTGGCTCAACTGCAGGGCCTGCTGCCGGGGTAAATGATATTGTCGAGATGGAAGACTGACGACTAAGGTACATATGATGAGGGGAGGAAATATCCTCCTCTGATTCAGACGAAATTGCTGGCTTATAGGTTGGGACTATGAGCAAGGGCAGCACGATACTCGCCACAAACGAAGTGACTGCGTAGACGAGGAGAGCAAACGTTCCAATCCGCGTAGCTTGCGCCCACGCATCATCAATATCTTTATCCGGTAGGTCCGGATGATCTTCGAATATTGGATTAACGTATAACTGCCCGATATACGTAGTGATATAAAACAAGAATGGAAACCAGCCAACCCATGCACACAGTTGCACTTCGCACACTTTGCGAATCTGAGGTGGCAGTCGGCGAATAGAGCGAAAAACCTGCGAAAAGAAGGCAACCACTCCAGGATTATCAGAGAGAGGTGGACCCTCCAGTCGTGGATCCCTCTCTTGTATGTAGAGACAGCTAATAACAAGCGTGATTGCAAGGGATATTGAGGCAATCACACAGAGACCCTTGAACTGGGTGTTTCCGAAGAAGGGCAAGATCTTAGGAAGGTCAAGGTAGCCAAATATATAACCCAAGATATTCCCAACGCCCGTAAGTCGGCTAGCCCACGCATTTGCAGACTCTTGTTGGTGAGAAGGAGCATTGTCGACGATAAATGCTCGGATAGCAGCTTGGACTACAGTGGTCTTTGTTAGCCGCAATTCTAGATGATAACGTAAAACACAACCGAACAGATAAAACCCAACTCACCTGTATTGATAGCGAAATCAAGACAGTACATTAAAATAGTCGCAAGCACAATAGCAGACACCTTAACTCCCTTAGACTCAGTCTCAACCCCAAAGATGCTCAAGAATCCCCCAACAATCTCTCGAACCCATGCGAGGGCTAGCAAGGCTACTATAGTCGCGGCTCCACCGACGACCATGAACGGTTTTCTCTTGCCCCATGGTATGCGGCAATTGTCGCTGCGTATGCCAATATATGGTTGGACAAGTGCGCCGGTCAAGGGGCCGGCTATCCAAACAAAAGCGAGAAGAGCTTTGCTCATTCCAAGGGATAACAAGTAAGGCTATATAAACAGATGTCAGCATCGGTTAAAAAAGAACCCTCCGATGTATAAATCATAAAAAAGCAATTTGAATAGCTAAGGAATATCATACCGAGCCATGCGACAGTTCCACTGACCAGACAATCTGCAACCTATCCACACCAGATAATAAATCCAT
This sequence comes from Polytolypa hystricis UAMH7299, assembly GCA_002573605.1. NCBI lineage: Eukaryota > Fungi > Ascomycota > Eurotiomycetes > Onygenales > Polytolypa > Polytolypa hystricis. Next base: position 166,109 of record PDNA01000024.1, on the reverse strand, counting down.
CAGCAGCTATATCTACCGTAAAAACTCAGAAAAAGAGCATGAGCCGACAACCAACTTACCCTCCAATACTCAACGTCAATAACAGGAGATAAAGGATGCTCTTAGACTCTCCCTCCTTATATGCCTGTTTCGCCACAGCTTCAGCATCATCCCAGACTTCGTGGGTGGACAGGAGCGGGGACCTGTCATCCTCTCTGTTGGGAACTGGAGATGGCATCGGAAGAAGATACAGACAGGAAGGAAATTGCGTCCAAGAATATTATTGGATGTCGACAAAGTTGGACGGGTTCGTATCAAGGTGGATGCACGCTACCCTCTACACTGCGGGAGAGGAGCGAGTGAACGGGCACAGCGAAGAAGAAAATACTCCTGTTCGAGGCAATGATAACCAGATCCAACCCTTTTCACTAAGCCAACGGAGGGCTAGAGCGGACGCAAAACAAGAATCATGGGAATCCTCCCGTCTCAAAACTTCCCGCCGCACCTCAGGTTATTTATAATCAAACTCAAAACGAAAACGCAAGGAGGTTTTCCGGAAGAACTGATCCCAGAGGCCAGATAGCTTTAAAGCAAAAGCAGGAAAGAAGAGAATGGATTTTTTGTTTCCTTCCTGGGGCCCTCACCAACGTAAGATGAAAAGAAGGTCAGGCAAAAAAGATAAAAAGCTATAGAAACAGAACAAAGTGTAGGACAATATGTTCTCATCCCTTAAGTAAATGAATCAAAACATCCAAGTCAACATCAAACCGAATAAATCAGGCAGGAAAAGTAAAATTTCATATATCACGAACAGTCTCCGAAGTTGCGAAAACCCGCTGTAGCCGTCAAGACCTTCAGGTACATGGGGCAGCGCGCTTTCTCAACCTCTGAAGACAACAGCCAGCAGCGCTCTTAGCAATATGGGTGTTCCTTGAAAGAAGCCAGAACGGGACTTTGAGCCGTCCGACACGATTCGAAGCCAGCAGCGGGTTCCTAGCTCTTGCGGGAGAAGTATGTATGCGTGTATGCTGACGCAGACCACTCACTCTCCTCTTAGATTCTTCTGATGATTTGTTCGCGCTCTCTTCTCTCCCTTTCGAAAACAGTACTGTATAAATCTGCCGATTAAAGCAAAAAAAAAAGATTATTAGCTCAAGATGCCGATGGTGATAGAATCATTAATCACAAGCTGTTGCTTTTTCGACGAAATAAGAGTCCCTTATGATCGAATTCCAAGCTTGGAAGTTGCCAGCTGCTCGTGACGTTCCAGACCCAATCAGCGCCAAGGAGGCGAAATGTGGTTTGGCATTGCTGGGGTAAAGTACGCTAGTCCTAAAACATATGTATCACGTGTTCAAGACCTATCATGCGGACATTTCACAGCACCTGGGCAATGGGCTGTCAATGATAATCGTACTCCATAGGATGATGTGAGGTTCGGAGATGATTATTGGTGATAATTAAATCTACAGTGTCTACATAAGTCCTAGGGAGAGACTTATTAAATGCAGTGAATTAGGAAGAGTCCAGAGAAGTCGTCAGCTGTCATATGTTTATCGGCTCAGCTAGGTTCAAGAATACTAGGATAACTATAGAGCGTGAGGTGGAATAATATCCTTGATGAGAGAGGTACGATCAGCGAAACTCAACAAAACCTGTCTGATTCATAAAAAGAAACTCGAGTCTATAAATTTCCGCAACCAAAAAAGAAATCCCCCCACCCCCAAATATCTCTCGAGTTGATACTCGATCACTTCATGAAACAAAAACTCCATAGGCGCGGAACGCAGCAAGGTAGCGCAAGGAAAGGAAGAAAAAAAAGGAGCAGATGGAAAAAACGAGGGAAGAGGTGTATAAGAACCGTCAGCGTAAGAAATATCAGGAACCGAAACAGGAGTGTTTCCTTCAAAGGATAGCCAAGACTAAGAAAAAAAATACCAGGGAGGGTCAGCTTGTACTAAATGCTAGAGAGGAAAAAAGAGAGAAACCTAGAATCCAAGGACACACAGACATAGAAAAGCGCGACAGGCAAATATGTAGGCAGTCAAATAAGACAGAAAGTGGTTACGATATGACAAGAAAAGCCAGCAGTCGCACGGAAAATGCAGAATAGATTTGGGTGTATAAAAGAACAGCAAGCTAGCAAAACCAAGAAAAAACTGCGAAATCCAACTGGGTCCTTTTCCAAAACACACAAAACCTTGAAATAACCATAGAAAAACATTGCCCACAAACGAAAAAAAATGAAGACGAGGAGTATTCCATTAAAACAGATAAAAACCTGAGGTACAGTGAAAAGGACAACTTTCTTTGGGAAAACATTGCGAGCTTGCGAACAACAATTTTATATTTGTTGTTGCAAAAGGTGAGGCGTTATCATCTGTGGTGCAATCATTGTGGGTGCACCCGACGGCATCGCCATAGTCGAGGCCATAGTTGCCACAGCGGTCATATCAGCGGCGCTTGTGGGAAGGTAGTGTGTGTCGGAAGGAGACGAATCATCCTCCAAGGATCCAAACTCGTTTTCCTCTTGTTCGTGATCTTCGTCACTGAGGTTAGTGTGGGTCACTTGTTGGCCAGCTTGTTGTGCCTCATGGGTTCGGCGATGCCTACAGAGACCAATGTTAGTTGATACAATCTTCAGTAATTGCTTGCCTAGGGTGGTGCTTACTGTGCAAGATTGTCAGATCGCGAAAATGCCCGATTGCAATAAGGACATGGGTACGGCCGCTCCTGTGTATGTGTTCTCACGTGTCTAAGCGCCCGGTGATTTGTTAGCCAGCGGTTACATAAATTGCAGGTTACGTCTATGCAAAAGGAACACGGCCAATCAAAAAACGAGACAACGATAGGGTTAAAAATAGATTTTTCACATACCGTTTCAAATGCTCTAACCTCTTGAACAGTCTTCCGCATGATGGGATTGGACACGAATGCGATTTTTGCGGGTACGGTCCAAGTTCCATCATGGTGGCACTCCGCGCGCGACGGACAGGACCCGGGCGATCAGAGCGCCCATTGGCTGGGCTAGAATGAATGGAAGGATCAATGTGGTCGCCATTAGCTAACACCGAGAGTTCCTCATTGTGGATCAAGGAGAGCGGAACTTCCGTTGGGCTCTCTTCCAAGCTTGGTAGGGGGGTTCCTGTCCGAGAGCCATCTTGTAGAAGATCTCTCTGGTGAGCAACAGTGGATGTGTAGCTGTGAGTTAGGCCTGGGGGTGACTCATGGTTAGATTCATCTCCCTCAGCAAGTGGAGCGACAGAACTAGACATGGAGCGCCGGAGGTCACTGGGTTTGTGAGCAGCATGAGGCAAAGGCTGGCTCGCCTGCCCCTGCGCATTCACGGCTGCAATGGCATTTGTGATGCCCGGTGGGATAGATGACCGCCGTCTGCGCTGCTTGTAGGTTGGAGATCCCTCAATGACAGAGTAAACATTGGTAGGCGGGAAGGTACGAGATGCCGTTGAGAACTGAGGACCCGCGAGATTGGAAGGAGGGAGCTGCATCATAGGATTGTATGCCGCGCTAGTGCCAATGTCAGGAATGGCAGTATAGAGGCCAGTGTCTTCATTTGCAATATAGGCGGGTTCTGCACCGAGAGGCATCGAGTGCTGAGGTGGTGTAATTGGCTCAAAGGAGATGCCCCTCTGACCATAGTCATCGTAGTGAGATGAAACGAACGAAGGCGCTGGAGAATACTCCATATAGGCTGGCATAGACGTGTGGCGCTGATGCATCCTGCTCATTGGCATCGTGTTCCGCTCATAGTTCAAATGACTGTAGTCTTGGTCGGGCTTAATTAGAGTATTGTTCATCGCGTGGTTCATGGCATTGTTCATCGATGTGGTCGTAACTATTGTTGGATTGTACATATTTTGGGTGGTCGTTTCCTCTGGCAAGACTGGCATGACAGGAGGTAGCTGGGGAGGCGGCATCGAATCGGTTGTCCGTACCATTGGTGAAGCAGAATGGGAATAGCTAACGTGAGCGGAGAACGATGACGAGTTCGCTTGCTGAGCCTTGGTGAGTTGTTCATAAAGCGATTGCGAAGAATCGAACTCAAACGACAGAGCGGGCTCGCTGACAGCGACAGTAGTCGCTTCCTGGCCCATCTTCTCCCTTTTCAAATCGCGCTCCAATGCATCGAGGAAGAGTCGGTCGTGTGGAACGCTGTACCAATAAAACACCTTCTGTTTCTTCTGCGTGCGAATGCAGTTATTCTTGTACAAGAAGTCCAAAAAGGGACTCTTCGGTTCTTCGAGGGAGGCATCGGTGCCAGACTTGAGGTTGCGAAGGTCGGAAAAGATGCCTTCTTCGAATTTCTTCGAGTTCTTCACGGGGCGGCCAAACGCCTGAAAGCGGAAGGAGAGGCATCGTACAATATCGGTTCCGGAAATATGAAAGAGATTATTCCTGTCCAGCTGTCAGATCTGCAAATACACCTTCCTTCCAGTTTGTCCTTGTTGGTGCGCCTCCAAAACATACCATAGAACACATGAAATATAGTCGCCTGTTGGGAGTAGGAACCGTCTAATAAGCTGGTCCGGACTCCAATCGACAGGCGCAGAAATGAGAAAATATTTTACTACACATGTCAAAGGTCAGTCAAAGGGATCTTGCATTATGGCTTTAGAACGCGTCTCGGACGGTCGCATCGCGCTCGATGAGATCGATCAACAATGCAGGTTGTTGCGATGCGCGCGCAGTGATGCATGCCATGTTCGCATGATGCAACTTACAATTATCAACTTGTTGAAGGGCAACCTGTGCATCTTGTGGAAGGCTCTGTTGTGCCTCGTTGGAAAGCATAAAGGTTTCTGGTTTCTGGGGTGGTGCCATCGAGGCACCATGTTGAGAATACATGACGAGACGAGTAAGCGGGCTCTGAGACGACGAGAGTCAGGCATAACGCAACAACAAAGGTTCCATTGTGGGATATTGAGGGTGAGATTGATGCGAGATGCAACAGATCCTCGACATCTTTTGAATCTCTGGAGCCGATCTAGAGGGAGAGAGGGGGATTAAACCAACCGACAGAGTAAGGCGCAGAGCGATGCGACCGTGAGCTCAGCACAACCGAAAGCAGCAACCCGAGAGAGCAGATGAGGAAGAAACACAGAGGCTAGGGTAAGACGAGCAAAAAAAAACGATCGTAAAGTTTTGGAACTGGGTCCAAACGGGTTTGAGAGAGGGACCAGCCTCGATGACTCCAGACACTGGTGATGCGGATTCTGTTAAGAAACCGGAGAAGTGGAATAGGGCCTGCCCCGATCGAAAGACTTCTCAGGTTTTAGGATGTGTAGAGTTCGAAACGAAGGTGTCAAAAAGAAGAAAAAAAAGAAAAAAGAAAGAGCCACAACGGGCGGGATTACTTGGAACGAGGAGATAGAGGAGAAGAAGGGGGAAGTAGGAGTCTCTGGGGAGAAAAGGTGCGACAAGCGACGGATGATAAGAGAAGAGAGAGGGCGAGCAAGAGGAACGGGGCGGGAAGCCGGATCACTCCCACGTTCCAGCACGGGTTAGCTGGACGACGGGGGGGACAGGGCGTCGGTGTCTGTGATTGGGCAACAATTAGTTTATTTTATGATTAACCACCGGCAGGCAATAATAGGAAGACAGCGAGCGGTTCTACATCCAGAAGGGGAAGAAGCAGGCAGAGGGAGGATGGACAAGCAGCAGGCGAGGAAAAGCGAGGGCTGGTGCTAGCAACCCAACTAGCCAGGCAGGGAAGACAGCGTCGGCGCTGCTGGATGGGTCAAGACTCCAGCAGATGGGCCAGAAGAATCCACTGCTGGGCAACGAAGCGAACAACTCGACGGGGGGCGTGGACCAGGAACAGACGCCACGACTCCACGACTCCACGACACGGCCAGGGGTCTTGTCTGCATTTATGGGTGGTGTACCTTTTTTTGCAGGTCCTCTCTCTGGACACTGGAGACGATGAACTAAAGTCACTGGCTTCAGCACTTTTATTTGTGGGCGATTCTGGCTGGTGGACGGGTAATAAAATGTGGGCTATTTTCGTGGGCAGCTCTGTCCAGTCTTGTGCGACTTTGGAGCGGTTGGTATATTTATATAAGACTCCTGCTTCGTACAGACTACACAATATGTTGCGATTGAGGATTATATTATTCCATGGAAAATCCCCACCGGAATCCCACTTCGAATGCGTCTTGCTCAACGGAAAGTAACCACCCATCCATCTACACTATGGAATACTGTCGAGATACTCCCCACGACCTGTTGCTTGCTCTGTGTTTGCCCCCACTGGAAAGTAACCCCCCTCCCGAGATGTGTGTCTCTGCTCTCTCTAGGGTATTTCTCCTTCCATCATCCGTTGCTGTGTTTTGAGTTGCACCAACAAAAACATACGCAATAACCTCCTCCACTGCAAGTGATAGAGGTAGGATTTGAAGAGACACCGTCCATACCTCCAGGCGACAGGGAGGAGAGCAGGTACGAGTCCGCCATACAGGGTACATCGCATCGTGCATTTCCTACTTGTCTGCCCTACATAAATACCTAGTCGTTGCCCTAGGCCTGTAGGCTGTAGACCAGACCACATACATAATCGGAGCGCATCGTCGTATTAGTACAGACTGCTATTCTCCCCGAGGCCCCAGGTCTCTCATCGCTATCCAAGTCTCTTCTCCGTCCAGTACCTTTGCTTTTACGGAATTTCTCTAACATTTGGCTATGCAAATCTCCAGAGTAAGCATACTTCGTCATTTTCCTAATTTTAACCTTCTTTTTTTCCCCATCGTACCTGTCAAAAAATATGCTTTCTACGCGCCTCACAAAAAAGGGTTGCTCTGCACAAGTTAAACTTCCCACATCCATCGTCATCCTCGGATCCTCCCCCGCCAATCTCGACCAAAGATCCCATTCTACCCTAAAAATTCTGAAACACATAACGATCGCCCAATCCCCCCTCTCAGAACGAACAGACTTTATCCCATGGGCCATGGGCCCCATGATTCTATCACTAATCCAATCATAGTTGAACACCCTGCAGGCTTGAGGAGAACATTGCATAGCATGCTTAAAGTAAGTTCGATAAAATTAATGTTGAGGGGAGAGAGAGGGGGGAGTACAAGGGACTGACCGTTACATGCGCTCTCTCTTTCCCTATGCCCAGTAAACCTTGTCGGACAAGGTTACGGGTACCTATCTTTCCTTTTCCCATACTTTGACAATAATAGAAGTATATTATCATCATTAATTAAACCTTTGTTATCATATCATTAAATTCCATAAAGTATAAAAAAGGCGACACAAATTTCCAAAAATAAATGAGGAAGAATACGAAAGTAAAAAAAGAAGGGCTGATACAGTTCACATGCAAAGGTATCTGAACCCCGCCCCGTCTTTCACACCGTACGGAGTACAGCCCACCAGGGAAAGAAGAAAAAAGGATCCGTCACGCGTCTGCCCAAGGAGAAAAGAAGTAAAAACGAGCGAGTGGGTGAGCGAGAAAGAGGCTGGGGCAATGCTGCAGGAAAAGTATCCTGCAAACCTGAGACAATTGGATCGGTTAATGTGAAGCAAACCTGGAACACGCGCCAACCAAGACACTAATTTCCACCCCTGGCGCCTTTTTTCTCCCAACTTTGCTTTCCCGCACCCACCCCCCTCCCAAGTCCCAGACTCCCAGTCAGCCAGAGTATTTTTTTCTTTTGTCTGCCGCTGTCTGACAAGTCAACAGGACACGCCCAGTGCCCACCCTTTCCTGGGACAGTCGGAGGTCCAAATACCTTGAACCCTAGGCCAAGAAAAGGCCGGGCAAAAGTCAGTCCCAGCTGACTCGCTAATAAACTCGACAGATATAAAAATCCTCGAAACTTTAGCCAGACCCTTCCAAGTTCCCACCCCGCTCACTACCGCGAGCAGCCACCACTTCTGTTGTCTTTTCGTCCAGGTCCACTCGCCATCTAGCAGGCTAGCACCGGGTATACCAGACTATCTCTTTCGAAGTAAACTCTCCTAGAACAAGACTAAAAAAGCCGAATAAAAAGCGCAGTGATCTTCTCCCCCCTGTCAAAATCATCCGTCTCTCCCCACCCCTAAGCCTTTTTTGCTCGCTCTCAAACTAGCGCCGGCCTTCACAATTCCATGTTTCAGATTCTTCCTTTAACCCCTCCGCCCTTCCTCAAAGTCCCTTCTAGTCCCTTCCTGGGCTAGAGCCTGCAGGCCTTGCGAGTGCAAGGGGGAAAGCGCCAAGCTTGCATCCAGCTCTGCGAAGTAAGGGGGATGCGAGATGTTATTGGATACATAGCAAGAGAGGGAGAAAAGACAGGAGGACATGTGCAGAGTGTCATGACTATTCTAAGAACAATGTTGCCCACTGTTTTCTTTTATTACTACTTGAGAGCTGGGTATCGTAGGTGGAGAATTTCCCTCTTTTCAAACACATGGAAGAAATATAAACGCATATACTCTGTATATAAATCCTGCCATCGAACTGCTAATCGATAAGGTTTGTCTTGACAGCTTCTCTCCTCTTAGGTCGCCACCTTCAAGCTTCAGCCAACATTATGTATTGTTTACAAAAGTGAACGGCAGATTCGGTAGTTGCTAACTAACTCATCGATACATGAAACCCAAAACTTCGACATTCGAGGTATTATTTCCTTATGGTGGAACTATTTTGGCCAACAGGACTGAAAGAAACAGCAGGCATTAGTTAGCTCAAAGTTTTGACACAACAAAGGTGGGTTTTCTAGAAGGCAATTGCCTGTCACACTACGGAGGAGTATCTGGACTCCTCCGTATCTCAGAGACTATCATAAACTCCAAGCTGATAGTTTCGTTCCCATGACAGCATTGACAGTGAGACATCTCCACTACTTATCGAGTTCATCCATTTAGCTTTCTACGAACTATCTTATGAGAAAACATTCCAAGACTGATTATTCTAGGCGATGACCGCTGAATATACGCAATAATAATAGGAGTCCACCAGTCCACACTCTCTTCGGGCTCTGAATTCCTCCATAAAGATAACCAACCAACTACGGAGTATTAGGACGCAGTCATTGAGTTAAACAAACTCCTTACTTAACCTTTGTAAAACCCAGGTCCCCGGTCCACAAGATCTGAAACCCACGAAAGAGAAGAAGAAAAAGAGCAGGCATATTTACAAAAAGTTAACAAACCTTCTTTGAAGATAGTTACCCGCCCCCTCCCCACCCCAACACCAACCCCTTACCCCGATTCTATTCATAGAAACATCCCAACATAAACCCGCCTGAAGAATGGAAGTTAAAGCTAGACCCGATGATATCCATGGTTCTGGGCATGCCCTTTTGATTTCCATGGATCGAAGCTAGTTAAATCAAAAAAGTCGGCGCTTGGGGGCCCGTGGGGGGGGGGAAGCTAGAAGCTTTGGGTATTTTCAATGAAAGAAAAACCAAAGCAAAAAAGCTATGGAAATGGAATATAAACCGCACCGCCACTCCGCACACCTCGCAGCGGTGGGGGCGGGGAGGGGAAGAGAGCTTGCATGATGTGCAGAATGCAGGCTTTGTTACTATCTCTCTCCTAGAGAATGCAATAATAGAGCTCCACCTCTGCTGAAGCTTCTCTCTATGCTTACCTTGCTTAGTTCTGCAAAAATATATCCGTCATCTGTGCAACACGTACTCCATATAATGCGCCGGAAGCAGTAAATAGCCACCTAAACTAAGTGAGGACAAGGAAACTCGCAGCTCGCAGCTTGCAAGCTCTTCAAGAATCTCAATCTCATTCGCGCGTTAAGGATTTAAAATTCGCCTGGTGTGGATCCAACTTACGGAGAGTATGCAAATCGTTGCACACAAATCAAATGCTGACTCTCCTCCCCCCATGAACTGCTTATCTCAAGTTGCAGGGCGCATAGAATAGATGATATGTGAAAAATCCTGGGTTCGAATCTGGTAGGGTTTGAACAATAGCATGAAAAAAAATTGGTAAGGTCTCTCGAGCTCATTTCCGGGCGCTTAGGTGATGATTGGCTGTATTATTCTTGAAGAAAGGATATGGGCCTGTCGGATATATATTTGGTCTAGGATATTTCTTCTTCATTCGTTTGCGCCGGGTAAGGTCTGTTCAGATGATGAAATGCAGAAGCAAAGACCAGCATGCTAGCTGAGCGTACATAACCTCCCATGAGGAAGTAGGGATTATATCTAAAACAACAAGTCCCATCCACTGCATGCCATTGGATGGGAGAGCGCTTCCCACTTTCCTGCCCATGCTGAAGAATGTCCTGAAGAATGTATTTATAGAAATACACAATTTCCGGTCCTTGAAGATTGTTTGGCATGGGGAACAGGTCATACCAAGGAATCAAGGGTGATCTGTTTGGGTAGACTAGGTGGAGCTGACCTGGTAGACGTTGGGCGCTTAGGAAGATTTCTCTGGTTGAGATGGTCCTATATTATGCAGTTCCCAGTGCCGATGACTATGATAGCGTGGAGGGAGGTAAGGGGTTGAAGAAATATCTAATTTGCCCCAGCGCTTGGGGTGAAAGATTTAGAGGAAGTAAGATTTCATGGATTCTGCAGAAACCGAAACTCTCTACCATGGTTGTCATGCGATCTACGCGATAGAGATGTTTCTTTATAAACAAACAACATACATCATGATTTCATGCAGAATGCTTATGGATGGAATTTGTTTCCTCTTCTTCGAAGACGGGTGGGGAGGGTTCCTGGGCGGTTAGATATTACTCGGAAGCTCAGCAACCGGCTCTGTCGTCAAAGATGTACAAGATCTCTTGAGAACCACCCGTCAAGAGATCCCTATGAACATTCCCCCCGATCGTCAATGCTTTTAGCATCATAGGTCACTGTCGGTACCTGGAAATTGTCGCGAAGGGGACTCGAATGTCAGCGTCAACTTCGACCATCAACAAACCAGGCCCCCATTTCTAAAATAATCACTATTCCAAGGTCCCCTTTCCACCAAGTAGGTAATTGGCGCCGTTCTCAACGTTAGATAATTGAACCACGGTCTAGGGACGGCCGGGGAGAGAAAAAAAAAACTCCCCTCTCTAGTTCTCAAGTCAAAGCTCCACTGTCTTTCATCCACGGTTCCACTCCCGCAGGCGACGTGATGCTCTTGGAGGTCGATCAAACTGCATCACATAATCGCACACCGACAAACTTCCTCAGAAAACTTTGAAACACAAGTCAATGTTTGAGAATGTCCCCCCCTCCCTCCCCTGCTCACTGCCCTCGCAACCTAAGAAAAGCCGGCGCCATGTGGTTCAAGGTTTGAGGGGAGAGGCGTAAAACTAGCACCGCAGCCTAGCACACTGTCATGCAAGACATGCTGTGATAGCGTCGCGACCGCCCTCTGAGAGTTCTGGCGGATGCAGGAACACATGTCTTGGCCAAAAATAAAAACACAAGAGACGCAGACTCCTTTTTACTTGCAGTGTGCAGGATGCAGGACGCAGGAAACTAGTCGCGCTTGCTTCGCTTCTCTCCCCCTTTTTCTCGACATAGTTTTAGTAAGGACCTCGAAGTTGAAAATAAAATAAAAAATCTCCTTTTCATCCCCACTACGGAGAAATAAATAAAAAAGACATTGCATCTGGAGTCTTGACTAAAGATTACTTGATGCTCGAAGCTTGAAAAAAAAAAAGGAGAAAGAAGAATATATCCCAGCAATACGCCAGACCCCAGCTTTCGGGCATATTTACCCAAAACAGACGGTAGATATCTTGGATGGCCCCCCCTGGAGAAGGGGGAAAAACGAGGGTTCGAGAACCTTTTTGTTTTTTCCATCTGCGCTAACTAACTAGAAAACTCCACCAGGACGGGCATGGAAAAAAAACTGGGTCTCCGCTATTCTCTCCTGAGTCCTACATAGGCACGGGAGACAAAGTTCAGTAGTTCGGGATATAGGTCATGGAAGCATAACTATTATACGTGCAATAATAATGAACACATGGATTAGATGGATGAGGAGGTACAACATGAGAATTTTGAAGGATGACTTGCAGCTCAAGGACAATGCTAATAAAAAAACAATGGTTTCACGGAACTTATGCACGCTACCAGAAGCTATCTCGCGATGGTTTGACAGTGGGTTGCGCTTTCGCTGCATACTGCACTTCGCCCAAAGACTCAAGAGAGAAGAAAAACACGCCAATGGCGAATCCGCGGAGACTAGTAGGACTGGTTCATAACTCCTATTTGCTTGTGTACTTGGACATAAATACATACAGGTTTATCAACTAGGTTTACTTCTGAGCACAGACCAATTTGCTAGAGGAAAGATGAAACTCTCGTCTGACACATGTATGTAGGTAGGATGTACTCCCTCAACCCCGAGGGATAGTTCATTGCAGGGAGTGCATATCTAGCGAGAACTGCCGGATGTCCACTGCACACAGCAGGATAAACAGCGCAAGAAGCACCCTAAGAATGCAGGTCAAAACGCATGGAGGGTCGGGTCGCAACATTTGAGGCTAGTCAATAGCCAGATGGTCCGGGAATTCTCTGCGCGATCTATCATAAGGTTTCGCACTCCGCGGCCATTTCCGGGTCTTGTTAAGCGAAGTACGCTATGGGTCCTAAGCAAAAGAAAGAAGTCCCTTCTTCTCGAGACCGCGTCTAGAATCGTCACAAGGAAGAAAAGAAGAGGAAGAAGAGGGTCTGCCGAGGGGCCTGAGATCTGGAAATGTGGATTGGGAAGCACTCAGAGCACTGGGTTTATCCCCTGGCAGAAGGGCATAGGTTGTGTCGGTGTGGCCAAGCTGCGTAGCCCCGATGCTGAATATCAGGATATCTCATGACTCGTTTGCCCCACAGCTCAGTTCGAGGGAAAGGCTCGTGTCTTGGTCTGAAACTGAAACCAAGTGCATAGGAACATTGTCTAGATCGGTAGGTGTGCGCGGACCAGTTTCCCCCTCAGCCTTGTTTCCATACCAGCCAGCAAGATCGGTGAGGTGGTATTGCTCTTTCTGTAACAGCTAGCCAGCGCGAGAGAGTGAAGTGGACGATACGGCAGTCGATGGCGATTGCCGATCTCATATCCGTATACGACCCCCGCCTCCCCCACGTCTGCTCTTGCCTCTCGAAGATCCGCTCCTCTTCGGGCCCTGTATGGAGTGCACGTCGCTCTTGCTAAGCCTCAAAGTCCCACCCACAAACTTCCCAATCCCAGGCGCGCCGATGCCCCGTTCCCTTTTCCGTACTGGTTTCTGGTTCTTGGGCGCCGTAGGCTTTTCTAGGATAATGCCATTCTCCCTCGCCTCCCGCCGGCGAGTCTCCTCCCTTGTCACGGCTTTGGTGTTTATTCCCTTTCTGTGTGACATGGGCATTTTGGCCTGGTTGAATAGGGACGTTTTAGCTCCGAGGTCTTGCATGCGCAGATCGAGGGCCTTGTGCCGGTTTCGCCCTGTTGGGTTTAGGTCTTCGGCGGACTCGAGGAGGTGAGATTCTTTGAGGAGTCTTTGCAGGGCCATGTCGTTTTTGAGATTTGCTGCGTCCATGGATTCATCTTCCTCGTCGCCTTTTGACGAAGGGTTTGACTTGGCTGATTTGGTTGTTTGGGAAGAAGACGGTGGTTTGGCGGACTGGTTATGACGAATAGATATGTTAGACCAATGGAATCCCCAGTTCTGATACTAAAAAAGAGCCAAAGTTTGAGGACGCACCATAAACTGCTTGTGAGCTTGCTTGTCGGCCAAATCGTCGGAGGGTTTCGAGCCAGAGTGGTCAACCACTTCTGGTGCCTGCTCGCCCTCGCTTCCTTCTGAGATCCCATCCCAGTCTGTCTCACCATCCGAATCTGTAGATGAGGTATCGGAGGCCTCTTGCGCAGCAGATGCTGGCTGGGATAATGGCTCGAGGGGTTGGAATTTAGATTCGAAATACTTTCGTAGAAGCTCTTGCGCTCTGCTATTTGCAGAAGCAATCGTGTCGGACTCCTCCTTCCGTTTCTCCCTTTGCGCCACCGTGCTATCCCGCTTCCGTTTTCCCAACATCTTCTTTTAGCTTGGAGTCTCGATCTCGTAGCTTGTTATAGGGTTGTGTGTGGTTACGTCGTGTGTTTGCTGTTAGTTTTCCGTCCATCAAATATTTTTGTTCCACAAAAATTTCTCAGCTCCAAGGGGATATTATGTCATACACCTAGGCACTGATAGCAAGGTCACGTGTTCTCGCGATAACACTTTACTCCACCAAGAGAACGAGATGGAGGGGCATGCTCTTCTGGTTGAGATGCACCAATACAAAGTCCAATACACGTTTCTCCAAAAATTGATCTGTGGGATTAAGCCCTGGGACACAATGACCCGCTTCCGCCCATGCATTGATTTACATGCAGGGCAGGTAAAGCAGATTGTTGGTGGCACATTAACAACTGAACCGGGCGACCTAAAAACTAACTACGTTTCGTCCCACCCGGCTGGTTACTTTGCGAAGCTATACCGCGACCATAGCTTGACTGGGGGTCATGTCGTAATGCTCGGGCCTGGGAATGATGGAGCTGCGAAGGAAGCGTTGGCAGCTTGGCCGGAGGGATTACATGTTGCGGGTGGAATTACAGATGAGAATGCGCAATATTGGATTGATGCTGGTGCAGAAAAGGTGTGGTACAGGAATCCCCCTCCCTGGACTCTTGAGAGCTTGCATGTTCTTTTCTTTTGGCTCTTAAGAGCTCGCGCATCAAGCTCACGCACGAATGCCCTTTTTCGGGTACAAGGGTTGAGAACTGATGCAAGGCAATTTGAATAGTAGGTAGTCATTACGTCTTACCTGTTCCCTGGAGGGAAATTCTCACTAGACCGGTTACACCGCATCCTCGCTACTCTGGGAGATGACAAGTCCAAGCTGGTATTGGACTTGAGCTGCCGGAGGAAAGAGGACACATGGTTTGTCGCCATGAATCGGTGGCAGACTATCACCGAAATGGAGATTACCCAGGGTGAGTAGCGGCCGTTTTTCATCGGCATTCCGAGCAATTGTTCCCCATGAAACAGTGATTTGGGCTAATGTTTTGGGTTTTGCAGAAACCATAGCAATGCTGGAGCCATACTGCTCAGAGTTCCTCATCCACGCCGCTGATGTAGAAGGCCTGCAACAAGGCATCGACGAAGAGTTGGTATCCAAGCTTGCGCAGTGGTGTACGATCCCCGTGACATATGCCGGAGGCGGACGGAACCTGGGGGATCTTGACCGTGTGAAGGAAAGCAGCGGGGGGAAAGTTGACTTGACGATCGGGAGTGCGTTGGATATATTTGGAGGCTCTGGCGTCACGTTTGAGGAGTGCGTACAATGGAATAAAGCCCACGGCAGTTGAAATCCAAAATCCTTTCTTTTTTCTCTCTTTTTTTTTTTGGCCCAAAGCTAGGCTCTGAATGAAAGGAGTCGCTGGCTATTAGGTACGGTCCATTCCTATCGAAACAGAGCCCAAGTCCTGGTGGCAGAGGGGCATCTAGCCAATGTTGGCCTCAAAAGATATACTGGGCATTGCTGTCAGCATCATGTCTGGTATTGCTTCGATGCTTGCAGTGAATGACCAGCAACAAATAGAAGATACTGCGTGTTGTATTTCTGAATTGTTAGTAAACTAAGGGGGTTCGGTCAGTTATCAAAAGTATCATCAGTGTTGGCATTAAGGTGTCTATCCACAGCTCTACCTGGATTCATTTTAGCCTGCTCGTGATCATGCATAGAGAATCCATTGCTGCTTCACCATACCAATCACTTCTGCAGGGTCTGATATAATATATTCTTTCTGGTCCTGTTGAAGTATGTACATACATACTTTGGATTGTAGAGTTAGTACAGTCCAGCCCAGGTTGCAGCCTTCATACAAAGCGAAGTCCGAAGCAAAAAAGGGTAATGATACATCATAAACAAACAAATTGAGCTACACCCATAGTTAGAATACCCAGTTAGAAACAGGAAAAGAAAGAATAAAAGAGCGATGTTCTAGTTCTTTTTACTCTGTCTACTTAATTCTTAACACACAAGCTGTTGTAGAGAAAGCCAAGCCAAGAAGAATATAAAGCTAACCCATGTGCCTTGGCTTGGCGCCTCATCCGCATCACAGCATCACAGCTCACAGCATCACATCATCATCCAGCCATCACCGCAGCAGTCAGTCAACCAAAATACCTCCTTCCGCGGCCGAAAACCACCCACCCTCAAATCTCCTATCGAAGACCTTCTCGCTGTCCAAATCCACACGCATCCTCTCCGCTATCAAACGACCCTCGACGTCCCGCATTCGATATAACCGGCCGTTACGAGAGAGTTCCCAGCCTAGCCGAGCTGAAGGGTGCTGCATTCGGATCTCCAAGCTTCCGCGACCCTCTCCTCATCCCTAGCAGGCCCAGCGTGCCTATCCCTTCGTCAATATGAAGCCCATCGTTTCCGCTCTTAATGCATGGAGCTGGTAAGTTTCGCACATCTAAACCCCCAGCAGTCACAGGTGGTGATAAAACCGGCAGACATGTATCGCTAACTTTGCGGTTTCCCTTGTTCTAGCTTCGTCATCTCCGTTTTCGCAGTTGTTATTCTATCTGTCATAGGCGCGCTATATAAAGTACGTATCATACCTTCGACACACTCTGGAGAGAGCAAAGAAGTGGTAGATGGGGTTTGGGGGGGGGAAATACGTCCTTGTGCGGGAACGACTACATCAGCATCCCGATTCCCGCCTATACTAAAATCCAACCCTCTCCCGCTTCCCTGAGTGAACAGCCCGTCTTCGTCTGGTCCCTTGATACATTTCGGACACATGCCATATCACACTGCTCGACGGGGGAAAAAACGCGAAGAAATAATTATCAAAGCTAACCAGGATACACACTTTCCCTCATACGCAGAAAAACCACCACTCTCTCACAGGCTCCATCGAGGATCCAGAAAGTGGGCCTGCGGTAGCCGTCTCCGTCTTTACTGCCGTTATAGTATACGCTGTACGTTTTTCCAATCCCCCTCTCCCCTCCCCCTTCTCTTAATCACACGCGATCAGTACCCTTCGTCCAAGGGGCCTTTTCTAGAGATTCATTGGAGAATAATTGCTAACATGGGGAAAACCATTTGCTTTTCTAGGTCTTTATGGTGTTTTGCGGGTTCCAAGCTTTCTTACACGTGCGGTCGAGTAGGAGAGGCGCTATATCGTTGAATTAACATGGAGTCTTTTCTTTGTCCTTTCTCATCCTTTTCCCTCCTTTTTTTACCCCCTCTTGTCCTTCTCGTTTGGGCGGGTAGGTAGTTCTTGCAAAGGGGTCCTGTGGAGTTTTGAAACAAGATCTTTTTTCTTTTTTTGATATGCGTATAAATGTTTTATTATGATTTTGCTGGATGGAGGCTTTTGATATTGTTATATGTTTCAGTCTTCCCTATTTTTCTTCTTGTGGGGGAGAGATTTTTGATCTTCGTTCCGATTTCAGCCTGCATTGTTCGGTCCTTCTAATTTCGTTGGGTTCCTTTTTTGTTTTTTAGATATAGAGATGGATCGTAATTCAGACGCCTGACTTGAAAGGGGATTTGAAGTATGGAGTGAACTGGTTGTTCTTCTGCCTGTCTGATGATATGCTTTGGAAAACCATGAGTCTTCCTCTTGGATACCTGCTGCCTTATACTGAGAAATTAATGTTTTTTCTTGACATATTATTGCTGCTTTTTATCATTGTTTCCCCCATATAGATATCTCCAGAAGAGCATCCGTATGGTTATTCAACTATATATTTTCATGCCCCTTGCCCCCACCCTTCCCTTCTCCAATCTATATACTTGAACAAGAGTAAGAAAAAAAAGAATGATATTTACCTCCTAATAATAAAAGTCAGAAGCAAGCCGCCCTTTTATATACCACCTTTATTTTTGTCCAAGGAAAAGACACTTGGGTATGCCAAAACGCCGTTCATGATGAAAAAGAAAATGATATCTGAAGAAGAAAGACAAAAGATTCTCTTCACAAAGGATGCAATAGGAAAAATATGAAATGATAAAACGAAAGATCTTCGCCGCCTAACAATCATCCTCATCCTCATCCTTCTCCACCGGATCCAACCACTTACTCATATATGGCCCATCAAGCCAATACCCCAGTTTGGCATAGTAACTCCTAACCCCGACACCAGAAATAACACTAATCTTGCGACTCCCATGTTCCTCTCTGGCAATCCTCTCCGCCTCTTCCATCAACAACGTCCCGAATCCCCGATGCTGGAACTTTCTTGGATCACGCCCGTGCACAGGCACCGCAGAGCCATAAACATGCAGTTCACGGACCAAACTAGTCTGCTGGCCTGTGAGCTCTGGCCGGAACGTATGTGCGGCACTACACTTGCGCAACCTAAGCAGCCCAATGAGGATATCCTGTTTGGGATCTTCGTACGCGAGGAACGTCTCCCAGCCGCCGTTGGCGGTGTAGTCGCGCCGCACGAGCTCGACTTGCGAGGGGCGGATTTTGTTTTTCACTTCGTTGATGCCGACTTCGCGAGTGCGCACGTCGAGACAGGTTGTGCCAAAGTCCTTCATTCGGCTGAGTGCTAGCTCGCGCAGGTTGCCGTTCTCCACGCCAGATGTGACTAGCGGCATTGGGATGTCGCGCTGCACGCGGTAGATGCGGGTCCAGGGCGGGACGAGGGCGAGAATGCGTGCGACAATGTCGATTAGCGCGTTGGGCGTGTAGTTCTTGTATCGGCCTGTTCGCCAGAGTTCGTACAGACCCGTTCCACGGATCACGAGCGTCGGGTAGATTTTTAGTCCGTCGGTGCGGAAGTCGGGGTTCTCAAAGTATTCGCGGAATTGGTCGAGGTCGCGCTCCATGCCCACGTTGGGGAGATCGGGCATCATGTGGCTGACGACTTTGTAGCCGGCGTCTTTGGCGAGTCTGAATGTTTCGGCGACTGAGGCAACGGTGTGGCCTCTGTTGGTGTCTCGCGCAACGTCTTCATAGAGACTCTGCACGCCGACTTCGAGTCGTGTACAGCCATACCTCAACATGGCGCTCAAGTGAGTGTCAAGACAGTAGTCTGGCCGTGTCTCGATGGTGATTCCAACGCATTTTATATTACTCATTTCCCCAGCTGCCACCGCCTCGTCCACATTGTTTGTCTGATAGCCACTCAGTGCATTGTGTAGCTGAGATATAAACTCCTCCCTGTAGTCTTCTGGCAGGGACATAAAGGTCCCACCCATAACGATATATTCGACCTTATCCACACTGTGTCCGAGAGATTTGATCTGGTCGACTCGCCCTCGCGCTTGCTCGAATGGATCATATCGAGCTCTGATAGCCCGCATCGAAGTGGGTTCATATCCCGTGTACGACTGTGTGGAGTACTCGAAGTCTGAATCTGGGCCACCAGGACAATACACGCATATATTTCCAGTGTATGCGATATGAGGACATCGATGGGGCTTGCACATAACTGCGACGACCGCGATACCAGATGACGTTCCTATGACGCATATGTTAGCCAAGAACACGACCTTCACGCGGCACATATTGTGGAATACATACGTATCGGCTTCGCAATCAATTTTGGCAGAATGTATTTCTTGTAATGTTCAGGGACAGCAGCGATGATCGCTGTTAGTGGAGGCTGGCTGCTCAGCGAGTGCTTTTTCGCAATCTGACCCCGCAGTCCGTTCAAGTTGATGTCCTTCTTGGGCTTTGTGGAATCCCGCTGGGACTCATATTCCTGGATGAGCGCATTTGCGATATCTGAGCAGGCCCGCATGTATCGCTCATTTTCGGGAGGAAGCTTGGCCTGTCTTGCCATCCTGAGATGTTGCTTCATTGCGGAGCGGGCAGTCATGGTTTCAGTCGCCATGGTGGCGGTGGTGCCGCAGACGGCGGAAAATCAGAAAAGAAGTTGTGTTTTAGGATGTTCGTCTGTAGCCTAATCCGCTGGCTGTCAAATATAAGATAAATATCAATAGCGATATGTAGATTAGACGCAGCAGTTGAATCTCGTCGAAGTTGAATTGATCCGAGTCTTGATCTTGATACTGGAGGCGGCGAGCAGCAGCAGAAAAAAGCAAGCGCGGAGAAGGGCGCTTAGCTAAGCAGCTCTCCCGCCGTTTCAATTCATCAGAGCCGCAAGCAACTCCCGATCGCCCAAAACATCCAACTTCTCTATCTCCCTCTCTCCCTCCCTCTCTCTCCGCTCTTCACACTCTCTTCTTTTCCTCTCATTTCTCCTTTCTACTCTTCAAACATGCATTCATTCCGCCGTTCCACCGCTTCCGCGGCACAGAACTTCGCCAAGGTCCAGCAGCGCAGCTATATCAAGTCCACATCGGGATATGGCGCGACAATAGAGAACCTCCGCATCAACGGCGACACCAAGGTCATCTATCAAGGTTTCACAGGCAAACAGGGAACGTAAGGCTCCAATTGATATACCTTATTGTGCTTCAACGTTAGAACTTGTTGTTGACCCTATGTTTTGGCTAGATTCCATGCCCGACAAGCAATTGACTATGGTAAATGACTATCTCGTTCCGATTGCCGCGAGTGATTTTTTGCGCCGGGTTCTAACACATCCCAGGAACCAAGGTTGTCGGCGGCACAAACCCAAAGAAGGCTGGTGAGATGCATCTCGATCGACCCGTGTTCGCTACCGTGAGCGATGCGGTGAAGGAAACCGGTGCTACAGCTTCCGCCATTTTTGTTCCGTAAGAACTGGCGTCTTGGATATTGTCCATTGTTCAAGGTGGCTAACATGATGTTTAGTCCCCCAGTGGCTGCTGCGGGTATTGAGGAAGCAATTGCGGCCGAAATTCCATTGGTTGTCTGGTTCGTCAAACAATTTTGGCCCTTGTTGCGATTGGGGATTCTAACATTCTTGACAGTATCACAGAGGGTATCCCACAGCACGGTACGTTGTCCAAATGCCTCTATAAGAGTACATTCTTATTCTAACATCTGTTTAGATATGGTCCGCATCACAGACATCCTGAAGACACAAAGCAAAACAAGATTAGTTGGGCCCAACTGTCCCGGTATCATCGCACCAGTACGTCCTTGACCTCATCCTCAGTCCCATTGCTCATGTGTAAAATAAAAACGTTATCCTAACCATTCCATTGCAACACAGGGCCAATGCAAGATCGGCATTATGCCCGGCTTCATCCACAAGAGAGGCCGTATCGGCATCGTCTCCCGATCCGGCACCCTCACCTACGAAGCCGTCAACCAAACCACACAAGCCGGGCTCGGCCAGTCCCTCGTCGTCGGCATCGGCGGTGATCCCTTCTCCGGAACCAACTTCATCGACTGCCTCAAAGTATTCCTCGAAGACGAAGAGACTGATGGTATAATCATGATTGGCGAGATTGGCGGCAGCGCCGAGGAAGATGCGGCTGAGTTCCTCAAGTCGGAGAATACAGCGAATAAGCCTGCTGTCAGCTTCATTGCGGGTATCTCTGCACCCCCCGGCCGTCGCATGGGCCATGCCGGCGCCATTGTCAGCGGCGGCAAGGGCGGTGCCGACTCGAAGATTTCGGCTCTCGAGGCTGCTGGCGTCATTGTCGAGCGCAGCCCCGCTGCTCTAGGCAAGACGCTTCTTGCTGAGTTTGTGAGGAGGGATATGGTCTAAACTAATAGACCACACACTAAAACTCCCTTTTTCCCTCATCAGTCTGTCGACGCCATGTAATAAAAAATATATATATTCCCGTCCCTTTTTTTTTGGTTTCCTTCCCCTGTTTACATCATACACATGTCTTGTTAGCTTCCCACCGTTGTCGTCGTCCTCGTCGTTGTATGTATGTATGTATGTAATTCCTTTGTATTGCCGTTATTCGTCCTACAAGCATAGGTTATGGGAATTTGGAGTCATTTGCATGTGATTTCTCGTTTCTTGTTAAATGAAATACCTTCTGTCTGCTGCGCATGTCATATCTGGCCCAAGACACTTACCCTGAGCGGCATACTTCGTATGCCCGCCTTTTTTGAGCCCTTTTCATTCCTCACTCCGAACCAAAGGAGGGTAATCTACAAAATCTAAGCCCAATTGTGAAGCAGAAAAAAACAAGACTCCACAGGGAAGAAGAAGGGACAGGATACAGGATAATACATAAAAATAAATCTCGAGGTATTGCCATTATTCTCACACTCCTAAAACCATTTAGATGCAAAATAAAAAATAAAAAAACAAAACTTAAGAAAGGAAAACATTCCCTCCATCCCTCCTACTTTCTCTCCTCCGTATAATACCACGCGCTAGAACTTATTAATCTCTAAAAGAAGATTTTTGGATTAAAAAAAGGAGAAAGCACACAAAACGAAGAAGACAAGGCACGCGTATATCTGAAGCAATTGTATTTCTCATTTTTTAAAAAAAGGGCGAACCAAACAGAAAAATAAAAATAAAATTCACGCAGTTTGATCGCCACCAATCTGATCCACCAGTAGCAAGAAATAAATAAACCCCCTCAAAGAGGCAAGACCCCTCCAAATATATACGCCTGATCTTCCTCAATAAGAGACGCGAAAAAAAAGAGTAAAAAAAGATAGAGAAAAGCAATACAAGAAAAGAAGATACAGCGGGGGATGAAAACCCGACATTGAAAACACCGAGAAAGCAAGAGCGAGGGAAAAAAACAGGAGGAGAATAATTCGTGAGATAATTTTAATTTCTTTTTGTTTTCCCACCGTTCCATATCAAAAAAACATCAAGAAAAGGTTGTAAAGTATGCAGGGTATGATTTGAGAAAAGTACAGTGGGGGGTTGAAGTCAAAAAAAAAGAGAAAAAGAGTCATTAAAGGGGAGAGATAAAAATGCCTCAACCCGCAACATCGAATACGGAAAAGAAAAAAGAAAAACGTAGCAAACCAATCAAAGCCAAATGTTCTAGTGTTATATTCCGCGACCAAAAGCCATCTTACACCCTCTCACTCATCGTCGCTCGTAGCTCCGCTGTTGGTTCCATTGGTCATTTTGTCCCTGTTCGAGTTGAAGGTCAGCTTAAGCTTGGTTTGGCCCGGAGTCGAAGCAGAAGCTAGTGGCGTCCCGACGCTCGATGCCGCAGCCGTGGATGGCTCATCTGCTACTGTAGATCCAACATCGTCGAAGTCAGCGAATTGCGGATGGTCCTCGGTTTCCTTTCTAAGTTCAGAAACGCATGTCGACTAAGAGAGAGGTCAAGTTAGTATAAATTGAGTCTTGCTAGTTAGATAGTTGATATCCTTACCTCAATGTCATTGGCATCTTGGAAGAGAAGGCTGCCGTCTTCGTTGTACGTTCTAGCGTTGTTGCAAAGGAGGCGAACGTCGTCCCGGAACTCTTTGAGGCTCTGATATTCATCCCGGTTCATCTTCTTCCTAATCATTTCCATGGCAATCGGGTTCTGAATGATCATGTAATAATCGGGATATTGCGATCTGGGAGGCGGCTTCATGAATGGTTCGATAATAGCCCGCGTGACCGTTTCATCCTCGCTGTCGTCAGAATCCGGCAGTATCTCTTGTTCGAGTTCAATTAACTTCTGATAGACACTGTTGAGGATCTTGTTGAGCACCGCTCGGTCCGAAGGAGCCAGGGTGTCGATGACTTTGCTTGGTCGGCCCTTCTTGCGTTTCACAGGAGGAGCCTCATCAATGGCTTCTTCCGCCTTTCTCTTGGGCACTGGACCCTTCCTGCGTTTCTTCGGGGGAGCCTCCGAGTTTTCTCTCGATGGCTCAGGAGAGGACTCAACGCCTTGGCCCTTCTTACCTCGCTTTTCCTTATTCGAGCGTCTTCTCTCGAGTTTGGCTTCATTTCTCGCGATTGCCTGTTCGATTGTATCGTCATCCGCATCCACGGCCATGAGCCACTGTTCTTCCGATAGGCCATCGTCATATTTCATAACCTTGCGTTCACGGGCACCGCGCCCAGCATATTCTTCAACTTCCTCGGGGACTGGATTATCTTCCGCAAGATAAATCTCAGGCAATTCGTCTTCGCCCATCAGACGAAGATGTTTTTGTTTCGGGCCATACCCATCCGATGCTACACGTTCCTTATCCATTTTATGGAAAAGAACAAGTTCATCGGCCGATCGAGCCATGATCTCATTGAGCTCATCATCATCCATTTCGTCCTGGTCATTAAGTTGTTCAGCCGCATCCGCAGTCTCTAAGAGAGTTCGCAAAAGCGCATCACGTTCCTCATTCGTCGACTTATTATCGAATTTTCCAGCTTGAATGACTTTGCCATCCATGTCCAATTTGAACTGCGCACGTTCGAGAATCCTCTCTTCGACGGAATTAGAAGTAATGAGTCGAAGAATGCGGACCTCATTCTTTTGGCCAATACGATGCGCACGATCCTGGGCTTGCAAATCTTGATGAGGATTCCAATCTGAGTCGTAGATAATGACAGTATCTGCTGTCTGCAGATTCAGACCAAGGCCACCGGCGCGTGTGGAAAGAAGGAAACAGAAGTAGTCCGAGCCAGGGGCGTTGAAAAGCTTCAGCAGCTCAGACCGGTCATCGGACTTAGTGGAACCATCAAGGCGCAGGTATTTCATTCCTCGGAAACGCAAGAAATCCTCCATGATGTTCATGATTTGAGTCATCTGGAAGAACATCAAAACACGATGCCCCGATACCTTGAACTTGGGTAGGATTCTGTCCAGTAACTCGAATTTGCCTGCCGTTCGCCAGATAAGGTCATTTGTACCTTTCCCAGGATTCATCTCTTCCTCGACAGACTCAAATACGAAGGGATGATTGCAAAGCTTCCGAAGCTGCATGAGCATGTTACTCAAACCACGCATACCAGTCTTGCCACCCTTGCCATCACTAACGGCCATCTTGTTGTGGGTAACGAGCTGCTTATAGAGTCTCTGCTGCAAGGCAGAGAACCGGCACTTGACGACTCTTTCTTGCTTGTCTGGGAGATCCTTTTCCACGTCTTTCTTCAGACGTCGGAGCAAAAATGGGCGAAGAACCTTGTGCAAGCGACGAATAACAAGCAGCTGTTCTTCTTCGGTGAGTTCCATGCGATCCTGTCCTCCCGTATTTGCGAATGGTGTGTTGAACCATTCGTCAAAAGATTTGACCGACTTGAAGATATTAGGAAGAACGAAGTTCAGGAGGGCCCACAGCTCAGGCAGATTGTTCTGCAAGGGCGTACCCGTCAGAATCAAACGGTAGCGGGTGTTATAATATTGTGTTAGGGTGTTGCTCAATTTGGAGCTCGCGTTCTTCATTCGATGACCTTCATCAACAATCATATGGATCCATTTAACCTTGCTTAAAACAGGCCGATCCTTGATGATATACTCATATGTAGTGAGTAGAACTTGGAAATTGCCATAGCGAATAGCCTGCTGCTGTTGTTTTCGAGTGTTGGGAGGGCCTTTGTACACGATACGAGAAACAGTCGGCGCCCATTTTTCGAACTCAAGGTTCCAGTTTGTCAATGTACTCAACGGTACAATAACCAAAAACGGACCATTTTGTTTCTTCTTTTCGATCAGATAAGTGATCAAGCTAATGGTCTGGATCGTTTTGCCGAGACCCATCTCATCTGCTAATATACCGTTTAAGTTGTTGTTGTAAAGAGATATCATCCACTGGAGACCGCGGACTTGATATTCCTTCAAGGTACCACCAACAAGGATAGAAGGTTGGACCGAAATGTCTTCTTTGATGCGATGAGCCACAGCATAGTAGTCAACCTTCCGTCCACCTTCCTCCTCATCTTCCTCCTCGTCGCCGATCTCGTCAATCTCTGATTCATACAGCTGGTCTTCATCGCCGTATTTTTCAGCGGTGCTCCTTTGTTGTTCCCTGACGGAAGCAGCGAGTTGCCTAAGGAAGTTATCGGTCTGTTTGAGAAGGTGAGAGATACGTGAATCCTTGGCTTGACCAAGCAATTTCATGTAAGTCTCTTCGTCATTAGCCCTCAAAGCCTGCAGACGTTGCTTAGCTGTCCGCTCGACGCGCTTCTGCTCTTCACGTTCCATGTGCTGATGATGCTGCAGCATCATACGGCCAAGCTTTTGCATTCGTGCATGTTGCTGAATTGCCGCATTCTGAACGTCACGCCCGTGAGTCAAGATTGCTTGGAGCTGGTCGTACTGCTTCTGCTTCTCCTTTGTCTCCCGCGCGTCTCGTTGTTGTTTCTCTAGTTTCTCGGTAACCCTAGCTTCCCTCAGGGATTGCTTCTTCATACGTCGATGGGTGGAGCGATTCGCGGACATAGCCAAGTTGTCAAACTGAAGCATTTCTGCCTGCATATGCTTGCGGAATAGCTTTTGTTTCGGTAAAAGGTTTAACATCTTATATTCGATGAGGGCTTTCAACTTCAGCGAATCATCTTCGGAAGGCGCATCGCTTTCACTTGCGTCCCGAACTCCAATGTTCACAGGTAGTTTGGCAAGCTCCGCTTTCCGAGCTGTTACTTGGTTGTATATAATCATTTCCCGTTCTTCTCGTAACCTCTCCAAATCAAGGCCAACTGGCACAAGGCTTGGTATCCTGGGTCTGTGCCTTCGAGATGTATGATCGGAATAATTGATATTTTCGGCAAGGGCTTCATAGGGAGATTGAAAAGAGTCGTACCACGTTCTCGGTCTCGCAACAATCTCGATATCGTCTGCCGGAGCAGAACCCGGCACGGCATTTTCAACAGCATTATCTGCGGTGGCTAAGCTATCGGGCGCGGTCGACTGTTGAGACTTTTTGCCTGAAAAGAGCTGCAGTTGCACACGGGGTGGAATAGCAAGATTTTTCGAAAGCATTTTGAAAGCAAATATTTGATTCCGTAGAGTTGCAAGCTGTTCTGGCGAGAACGCCGTGCTAGCTTGGGGCGCCGCATTCTTCTGGATCGAGGAGACGGAATTGGGTTGCTGTTGGCCAATTTGTGGTTGGCTAATTTGTGGTTGGCCACCAACCGTAGCTATAGCGTCCTGCTTAAGTCCACTGGATGTACCGCTGACTGAGCCATTTCGACCTGTTATCACACGAGTAATGTCAGTAAATGGACCAAGAAGAGAGATGCTTGGGGTTGTATTGCGGGTGTGTTACCATCAACGCCATTGGGTAGACCGTCGGCATTGATACCATTAGCTTGTTGAGCGTGGTGGAGCTGCTGCTGCTGCTGTTGCTGGTGCTGTTGCTGTTGGTGTGCGTGCTGCTGGCGTTGAACATGGAGTTGTTGCTGTTGCGCGAGCTGTCGCTGCTTTTGATAAGCCTGTTGTCGCTGGACAGCAGCCAGCAAATTGTGTGCTTTTATGTATTCAGGATCATCGGGGCGGACACCTTGCTCCTGCATCTGACGAAATTTCTTTGTTGCCACATGTTAGCGGTGTTATTAGAATAAAAGGTGAGGTAATGTAGATGTGGTGAAGTGAAGATAAAGATGTGGCAGAGGATGGTATGGCGCAAGGAAGAAAGCATACTTGATAAACTTCTTGCACGTGTTGTTGTGTCAGATTCGGCGGCAGGCTTAGGTTAGACGCCATGTTTGGCGCAGTTTGAATTGAAGCCATGTTGTATGTTGCGTTGAACTGAAGGTAGGTGGGTCGCGGCTAGCTGTGTCGTGTTTCCTGGCTGGCGTAATTCCAGGCTGGCGGGAAACAAGTGACCTCAAGTCGAGGTAGCGGCAATCGCGAAGCTAAAGGGTCAAGCAGCGCGATTTAAAGTCGCGCCAGGGAAGGATAGCTGACCTCCCGGGGCTGGGCGCGACAAATAAAAGTTATCCGGGATGGTTTGCGGAGAAACTCTCGTTATGCGGTGGAAACGAGATACGCAGCGGTTTGGAGGCAAAAAGTCGGATACATGCGAAAGGCGCCCAAAGCGACGGCGGCGGCCGTTGGGGGGGCGCAAATGCGCTTAAAGTGGAGTGTCGCGTTGGGCGGGCGCGTTGATGTTGCTGTTTGATGGAAAGGGGATGGAGGGGGCAGACCGTCGCGACAGTCGGTAGTGGTCAGTCAACTTGGCTGTGCCTGTCAGGAAAGGGAGTCGCAGAAACGAGACGTTGAAAGAAGATTTAGCCTGCCACGTGAGGACTGAGTCAGCAGCAGGCTCAGGGCTCGGCTAGGCCGGATTGGGCTGTGCTGAGTCATCATATCAACTTCAAGCTGGAACTCAGTTGTATGCTACTGTTATGATATGGCAGAGAGATGGTCTTACATTACGCCACAAGGAAGCTCTTGCGTATTAGGGCTGGCCTGACAAAGCCCATGTTACATTGAGCGAATTATGAGGAAGATAACCTCACTTTGCGGCCGGATTTTAACTTCAACTACATCGTGGAAAGTCGTGGAAAGTACATGCAGCTCTCTGATCACAGGTTAGGGGCAACTCTCACTTTCTTCAAACCTAGCATTGATCTCACTAATGTCTAGCCCTAGAGGAGTAGCGAGATCCATCTACATTGCCCAGTATGTTTCCCTTAAGCTCGATGTTCCTTGGGCCGCGGTGTCTCTATGAAGGCCAACCAAGTTGGTTTTGAAAGCACTTCTGGTGGACTGTGTTCTCAATTGGGCATCTTTGTCACTATGTTTATGTGTTGCAAGAAGCAAACACAGAACTATCACAAGTCTCGATGGGAGACTACTTCAATTGAAAGGAGACCTAGACCAGTTCTTATTCCCTGCTAGCCCCATCACCTTTGTCCCATATTATGTGTGTCTCCTTTTTTCATAGAGACCAACATTAGAAGAGACAATGACTCTCTCGTTAGAGGGTTGAGCCATCTCTCCCAGCTTATAATAGCAAGGCCCACCCAAAACCTACCAGGCACAAAGCTACTATATACAGTGGTCTTGCTTCAGACCGGCTCAACCATGGACCTCGCCGCCTCAAGCCCCCTTTCAACCAGATTAGCCAACACCCTCACACACCAACCCTGGCAGTTCTCTTTAACGTCACGGCGCGTTTCCGCTCTCGGTGGAGGCTCTCGTTCGGTCACTTCCTGGACTACAGCCATTTGGTCCGTGAGAGTAGCCAGTTCGTACATGGTAAGCAGCGTGGGCGAAATCCATGGTCGGTGAACGGGTTCTGTCAAAGGCTCGTACGTCACGCACCGGGCATCGCCCGCCTCCCGATAAACCATACCAGCCTCATTCTCGCGACCCACGAACAAGAACCAGTGGTTTGGTTCCCCCGGAGCTTGGTGCTCCAGGGCCAGCCAGAGCAGGAGAGGTTGTTGCTGAGGTGGACTTTCTGTTTCGAGGCTTTCAGCGAGAACTGTCACCCATTCTTCGGTGCCGCGCTTGCGCTTGAACCGTTGGCCATTGGCTTCATAGTACTCGAAGAGGCCGACGGTTTGAACTGGCTGTCCAGAA
This sequence comes from Polytolypa hystricis UAMH7299, assembly GCA_002573605.1. Classification (NCBI taxonomy): domain Eukaryota; kingdom Fungi; phylum Ascomycota; class Eurotiomycetes; order Onygenales; genus Polytolypa; species Polytolypa hystricis. The sequence goes on along the minus strand of PDNA01000024.1, from coordinate 136,881 downwards.
GGAGGTAAAGACATCTATTTGGATTCAAGTTCCTCAGGTCTCTACTAGGGTTTAAACTCTGAAAGTCAAGACTTACGCTTGAAATATCGGGGAGTCTACAGATTCAGGAAGGTGACGATGATGCTGTAACCAAAATTTTCATTAAGTTGCGGTGTTAACTTTGGATACTCCTATCTTACGAATGGTTCGGTCTACTTGTTGATGTTTGGTACACCGGTCTCGCCTGGCGCCTCAAAGGGTTGTTTTAGGTAGTAGTAACCCCTGAGCCTAGCACATCAGATGAAAGACAATGCACAAAGAAAATATACAGTGGGAATGGCCCTGAAGGTTGATGTTTTTCAACATTTCTGACTGATTCCAGCCCAACAGACCGAGTACAAGTTTGGGGCTGAAAGGTGCACGTGACGTATTCTCAAACCCCAATCCTGAGAGTCAGGAGCCAAATCCTTAGGGAGCTATATGTATTCGGAGAGGGAGAGGGAGGAGGCACGCAGTCTCCCCAACTGAAGATGGATGCAAAGGGATTTGAATCCCTATGCCTCACCACCCAGGACTATCTTATCTGATCTCTTTATCTATCCCTTGACTACTCACTTCAATACCATCCTGCTGTGGTGGTATGTTAGATGAAACATTTATACTCCCACTGTATAGATCTCCCCTCTTCCCCCCTTCTCCCCGGGCAGAGTGACATACACATATATATCGTAGAGCCCGTAAAGAACAAGATGAACCCCATTGTTAAAAATAAAGAAAGTGAAAAATCGTCAAATTTCTATTGTGTCCAACCCAACCACACCCAGCCACACCCAACCACACCCAAAAGAACGTACGTATTTCCTTCCCCCGTATCCAGTTCCAAAGCCCCCTGCCCTTGCCCTGACCCTTCCTGTCCTATACCATATCCCAATTTCCCAATTCCCATTGCCCATTTCCCATTAATAAAAGCAAAACAAAACCAACACTCCCCTCATTTTTCATGACGAAATAAAAATAGAGGAGTTGCATGGAAAAAGAAAATTGAAAAAAAGGGAGGTCCTGCTAACCAGGCAGAAACATAACAGTGGAGAGTAAAAAGCCAGAAGAAAAAAAGCAGGCAAACCGTATCCCGAAAAATTAGACAAGACGCCAGAGAAAAAGAAAAAAAGGCAGAAGAATAGAGAACAAGAAAGCCCCCAAAGACAGCAAAGTAATGGAATGGTAGTTCGCTTTTGCCCTATAGCCACGTGATAGAGCAGCGACCCGAGTAGAGAAAAAGGGAGAGAATGTCCTCGCTCGTGATGCAATAATACAAAGTCCCAGAAAAAGTAAAAAAAGACACCCGTATGGGACGATAGGAAATTCATGAAAGACTAAAAATTGGGGGACCTAAGCGATCCCAACCTGCATCCGGATGGAAAGAGGAAAAAGATAAAAAGGCCAAGCCCCGCTCGACTTTGCCTTTTACATTCCCGCAGTCCCAGAAATATATTTCTTTGCTGGAGGGGGTGGTGGGGGTGGCTTTTTAGCTCTCGACGGCGGCGGAGGAGGTGGGCCCTTCTTGCCGGCGCCAGCTGGAGCCCCCACACTTAGAGCTGTCGAGCTCGCGTTTCGCGACACCATGCTGCCATTCGAAGTCGTAGGGGATATAGAACGATCGCCGCCAGAGATATATCGGTCTGGACTATTCTGAGCGCAGTATGATTGGCCGTCGTCCTGCCAGTCGGAGTTATATGGATCGTTGGCCTTGCTGACTACGCGGAGCTGGGAGCGCGTGGTTCGCAGTGTGCTGTTGTCGCTCGGGATGCGCGCTAGGCGCAGGGAACCGGCGGGGGACTGCTCGCGACGGAGCTGAGTTGGGCCTTCGAATGTGGAAGTGCGGCTGAATGTAGGTCTTTGGAATCGCTCGGGGGAGTATTCTCGAGAGGGGGACTCGGTTTGGTAGGCCGAGGAGGCGCGGCTGGATTTCATAGTGGGGCGGGAATCTGGAGAGGGGAGCGGGGGCTCCTCTTCGACTGGGTTGTATCGTTCATGGTACGAATGTGCGGTATTTGATCGAGGACGGCCGCTTCGTCGGGAGGGTCCAGCTTGAGGGTGTTGTTGGCTGAAGCAATGCTCTGTTAGCGAGGTGTCCGCGGCCTCAAGTCATGAAGGGAGACACTTACGATCCTGGCCACTCGTCTTTAAGCTGCAAGAGCACTTCTCTGCACCGATCATAGTAATTGAGCTCCGCATCGAGAAACGCCCTTAGGTCTGCCACACTGTCTGCCTCAGACTCTCTGATATCTTGCATGCGCCTATAGACATCCTCGCTGGACTCTTCGTATTTCGCCTTCTGGGATCGTAACTCCTCTTCTGCCCGAAAGTCTTCCTTCTTGGCCTTTTGCATCTTTGCGAGGGAGGCATCGAATGCCAGACGACGGCTCTCGAGTTTCTTCCTAGAGACCTAGGGAGATTCCAAGTCAGTCACAACTTCAATTGATTATTTTGCGCGCTGGGCGATAAAAAGGGGACCTCATACCTGATACTCCTTCATCTGTGCAAGAGACCTGTCAAGTGACTCCAGCCAGCTGGAAGTCGAACTCGCCACATAGGATTCCTGTATTCTCGCAACGCGCTCTTGTGTTCGCCCGAAAGCTATATTGATTACCCCTCATTAGTAGCTGATAAACATCTTGTGTGTTTATCCTCGCGCATCGAGCTCGCCCAACTAACCGGTAAGACATTGTCCAAATTCCGAGCTAGGATCGAAATCATCTCCATGGTGCACCATGCTGCTACCCAGGTGTCCCACCGGCAGCGTCTTTTCTCTATCCTCGCCTTCGTTCCGCTTTGACATCGCCTTGACATAGACCGTCATCGACCTCTGGAGCTTATCCATGCCTAACAGTGTTCGCAATTGCCGTTAGCAAAATATTGTCTCGACTTCCAGCACGCATAACTGCGACGGATTCTTCGCGCGAAACCCCTCACCTTCATGCCTCAAGTTCATCTCCGCCTCCATGGCCTTGAAGTCGTCCGACACATTGGTCTTTGCTTCCCCGCCCATACGCTCCCCTGCCCACTGCTTAAAACGATCGAATTTCTTGTTGACATTCATAGTGGCTTCGATTTTAAAGAATCGTCTTTTTTTTTCAAGTTATGAAAAGTAAAGGATGCCGACCGTGAAAATAAAATAACGATAAAAATATCCCAGGCGAAAAGAAAACGAGGGATGGCCAGGGACTAAGGAAATTAGATTATTGCAACGTAGCGATTGACTCTTGTATGGTACCAGTGTTTCAGTGTTGCGCGGCTTTTTTAGAGAAGAGAGGAGTAGTTGTAGTGAGGGACAGTGGCCACAAAGGATGGACAATGAAGGATATGGTGAAGGATATGAAGGATAACATTTGGATGGGAAAAAAAGAATGACAGTCAGGAAGACTAATGGTGGATTAATATAACAAACAAACAAACGACAGATGGCCCATGGGAGGTTTTGCAGGCCTGTTGGTATAACCCTGTTATGGCCTGTTCCTGCTGGCCACTTCTCTCTGGATATTGCCGCTGCCAGTCAGGTGATACTAAGACCCCCTTTCAAGGTTATCATTCACTAATACCTCCCCCTCTCTCTTCTCAACATTCCCATTTCCATTTAAATACCCTGGTTAAATAATATCTTGGAAGTGTCTGTGTGTCAGACATCAAAGCTCAATTTCAAGATATTGGCTGTAACAATCTTGTCACTTTATTTGCACTGTTTCAGCTCTCCATTGTCGCTCCGATGTTTCCGCTGGGTTGGCCTGTGGTTGGTCGGAAGAGGGGGAACTATCTAAGGCGGCTACATTTGCGGGCGCCCTGCTCTCAAAAGTCTCCTTCGATCCAACAAAACACTTTTCCCTGACAATTGTTTCATGTAGCCATTGTTCGGGGTTACTATGTATATCTGTCCGGAACAAACTAGGCGTAACAGAAACAGGGCGTCAAACAGTGCCGCCACAACGGGGCTCTCCCCCCCATTCAACAATGTTGAGAACCCTGCAGCTGATGTTTCGACTGCCGCCGAAGCACAACAGGTTACAGGCAAACAGAGGCATTCAGCAGCTGCCCAAGCTTTTTGAGGCCCGTGAGACCGCAGCCTCGACCCAAAGGGCCTCTCTGATTTGATTCTGGACTACTCCGTAGATCTGACGTTCATCGAGGCTGTTGTGGCAGTCTAAATATATATACATCGCAAGCGCTGATCTACAGCCGACAGGTTTCCTTTTTCTTGCTTTTCCACAATCGGATTTTTCACCACACCCACAACAAAATCTCCAACGACAACTCACAAGCAACTCTGCGGCCCCAAATATATATCAGGGGCATGCAGAATGGGGCATTCTTTTTTATTTATTCGATGCAAAAACCCATCATCGCACGGCTTCATTTATTAGTCATGGTGCAATTTCACCGCCAGGAAAAGCCTCCCCTCCCCCCCCGCATCGCACGGCCAAGCCAGCAGAGGCATACTTTTTTTTCTTTTTCAATATTAAATACGGATAATTAATATCTATCGCGAGGTCTAAGCTCAAGTAAGCAAACTGGTTAGATTAGATTGACAAAGCCTTGATAAAAACACCAAGACTTTGCACACACCCCTTCCCCAAGAAGCCCCGTATTCCCCTGATTCTTGCGAGCGAACATAGTATCCTATGAGATATCTACCCTTGCAGGAAGGTAGTGGTCTCCAGTGCCCTCAATTCACTGCGAGTTTTTTATTACCTTTTTTGGTCTTTTATAATGAATATGTACTCCGTTATAGAGTATGGGAGTATATTTTTCTCATTATTCTACTTATGGAGAGCTCATACCCATGAGCTTGTTATTTCATTACTATTTGCCCTTTCATACATACCACACAGTAAGAACAATAGGCCCTTCGTATATTCTACGTTCGAAGGGGGGCGGGGGTGAGAGGGGGGGGTTCTTGACTTCACATTGGTTGCCTAGGGATCCATTGATTTTCTTCTTTTAATGATTCAGGATTTTTTTTTCATTATTATATAAGTATATTGTGTTCGGGAAGAAAGATGTAAAAAAAACCCGCTAATTAAACATGGTAATAATTAAACATTCGCTCCTCGCATGCCCATATTCATCTTTTTTCCCCATTCATCATCAAATCGGCATCATCATTTCATGTATAGCTCTGGAAAGGCGGCATACATTCCTCAAACCAACCCACATCATCGAAGAGTAGCGGAGAGGGAGCCAAGCTAGCGAAGGAGTCAACGAATGGAGGAGTGTCTACCGGTGTCGATGATGTTTCGGAAGAAGGGAGGGAGTAATCTATGCTGTCGTCTCCCAAGTAGTTGGGGCGGCTGGCGTTCAAAGAGATATCAAGGATGTCATTAGGGTTCCCGGATGAGAAGCCGTACTGTGACTGACCGAGTAATATCGGAGAGTTATCCAGGGCGGGGTAGGTATTGAACATGTCTTCAGTTGGTATATAGAAGCCGCTACTGTCCGCATTACCAGTGTATACTTTTGATGAGGTACTAGGTTGGTCCGCTACCATTAAGCGATCGAACTCATTCCAATCAATTGGGATTGGATCCGCTGGGTGTGGTTGACGCCGTTGTGTATCTACCACCTGCGCCGCCGCAACTGCTGCAACCGCTGCTCCACCACCACCAACACCACCTAGTACCTTTGCGTTCAGTGCCAATGGTCCCTTATCCAGTCCAAACGATATTGTGCCATCCTCAAGCCTCTTCAACGCCATCTTCCCTTCCATCGCGTCTCGCGCAAACTTCCCCGGTGTTATCCCTACTACCTTCTTAAACACGCGATGGAAGTGTGACGGGGTCAGCCCCGCCTCCGACGCCAAGTCGTTGAGCGTGGGCTTCTGCTTGCCGCCCGCCAGTGCTGCTAGCGCCATCGTCTCGCATGCCTTTTGCGCCAGCTTGATGTGTGGGTCCATCGGCGCCAGCAGGTCCTCGGGCTTGCAGCGCTTGCATGGTCGATACCCGGCCTTCTCTGCCTGCGCCGGCGTGTCGTAGAATATCACGTTTGCGCGCCGGGCTAGGCGGGCGGGGCATCGGGGTCGACAGTATATCTTTGTGGTCCGGACACCGTAGACGAAGTTTGTGGCGGAGGCGTCGCGGTTGACGATTGCTCTCCAGCGTGCGGAGGGAGTAGTGTAGGCAGACATCTTTGGTTGGTGGTGAGGGGGATAGAAGGAAGGAAGATTGTGGTGGGGGTGAGGGGTGAGCGAGGTCGGGTTTGTAGTGGAGGTGTGAGGAGGGGGGTGCCGTGTTGGTAGCTCAGAGGACGGTGATGACAGATGCGATGACTGGTGCGATGGACGGTTGGTATTTAGATATCTCCGCACTCGTTCTCGACTCAGGATCTGGTCTAATGGTTCTCGAATCGTATTGGAAGAAGGGAGCTCCTGTACGGCGCCATGAGACAGCAACATGCAGCTGGTCTTCTCTTCTTTTTTCTTTTTGAAGGAGTGGAAGGAGGAAGGAGCTTTGTGAGGCTCTTTTGGGAGATTTGGTATTTATCCAGCTTGCTTGTCAGATAAGATCTGGATAAAGAAAGAGAATTCTGCCGTTCGGGGAAAGTCGTAGCAAATAAGTGAAAGTAGTGTGCTGACTGGTAGTGTATCCAGAAATAGTTACTCTCGTTACTCCCTTTTTAAATGTTGGGGGGATATCGCCAACCCCCCCTCCCCTCTATATACTCCTGCAAAAAGGCTCTGTGGGCCGCTGATTGGTCAGTTTGGCAGCAATCACGGGAGGCGAAGATTCAAAGGCCGCTGTTCCTTGATTGGTTAGACCGGCGCTCGCTGCCATGGCTGAGCTTAAGTAAGCTAGACTTGGCACCGGTGGAGCACGTGGTGTCTGGCTTGGCAATGACGAGCACGTGCAGCGTTTCTTGGCTCGCTGGGCGTTGTGAGGCTTGCCAGAGGGTTCTAGCCCTTGCTGACAGACAGGGGCCTGTTGGGTCTGGCTGCTGGTTTGGCCGCCCCCCAGATCCCTGGCTCAAAGGGTGCCTTTTCCTTGGTGGGTTGTGTGGTTTAGAAGGTTCATGATGGTGTGCCAGCGGGGACCAGTTACATCATCGTGTTGTTGTGGATTTAGCTTTCCGAACTTTGTGCACACACATGGTGACATAGACCCAGTAACTAAAAAGGGGGCCCCGAGGAATTACCATGCCCCTCTTTTCTTTGAGCCTTATTCACATTAAGCACTGGTCCTTAATTTTTTCATTTTTCCATTTCCACTCTAGGAAGTCCGCTGGTCCGGATAATCGCCACGGAGGGGAATGACGTATTTTGGTCGTGTTGGTTGTCTCTAGCGGGAGGAGGGATCGGCATTTTCTTTTCCCCTACAGAGCCCCAAGGATAAGTTTCGTCAATTTGATCAGCAGACACTAATAAAACACAAAGATATAGACTTTATTAGTGTAGACTTACTCCTAATATAGACTAGACTCTTGCTATATTAACTTACTCTGGTAAATACTATACCTCTTTATAAATATAAAGGTAATTTATGAGAAATATAATAGAAATTAAAGTTAAAAAAGGTAATATTGATAATTTATTATATATCTAAACTATTCCAGCTTTTAAATCAGAAAAATATTGAAAAACTGGAAAGATCTATAAATATAATATTTTTAGACTTATTCTAGCAGCAAGTCCTCAGAAATAAGGTGGCTTCTCACTAGAGAAAACCTTATTAGGGTATTCCGGCTAAATGACGAAACTTACCCTTCACATGTAGTAGATGTATCTGGCATCCTTTTACGGAGGAAGCTGTTTTGTTTGGTGACTCAAATATTGAGCTATTTAGTGCTTTGTGTTTGTGTGTGTGTGAGCCGATATCTAAGACTTGGTTGGGCGGTGCAACCCAGCACAGCACCCCCTTTCATGCTCGGCACTGGGCACTCGGGGAAGCCAAGGAACAAGGAGACTCCTAGTGGAGAGATGCGCCGAGCCGGCGAAAGGGTCTAGATTACTTAAATTCGCTGCTTGAAGCGAGGATATGATGTAATGGGCCACGGTGCAATTGTTTATTTATTTTATTTTATTTTATTTATTGGTTTCGTGGGGGGATGACGATGTTGATTTCATTATTGAGGGTGAGATGGAACGTTGTCTCTCTTTCTCTGCGCCTCTCTGTGGTCATGACCATTGACGTCGTGTTGTGGAGATCACGGATGTTGATGAGCCGGTTGGACTGATAAAAAAAAATCGCTCACACAGACGACTTTCGGAAAAGACGCCATGTCAAAATGTTCAAGCGTTTCCCTGCAGGTGTCAAAAAAGTAATCTTGGCTTCGATGCTTGGGCCATCATCGTTTGCACCGGTGACTGTAGTTCTAGGCTGTTGTAAGGAGTCCATATTATGGGGAATTTGCCGTTTTATTAGAGTATAGACGGGAGGGGGAGCTCGCAAGGTACTTTATTCTCTCGGGGTTCCAGAACAGGGCCGTAATTTTATTATTATTGAAAGACTGGTCCAGCGTAACCGAGATTCTTTGCACTGCATGAAGCTTTCTCTTGTTCAGGATGAATTGGATCTTCTAGTCACGGAATTAAAGTTTGTAGGAGCGATGGAGGACGTTAAAATGGAGTCTAGGATCGGGATCCAACGCAGCAGAGCTCATCATTGGACTTAGGATTCCCCGGATTTTACAACGACACGACACCCGGGATGAATTCTAGAACGTATTCGAGCAGATTCAAGCAATTTTCAACAGGGGGATCTTGAACTAGATCTCATCAAGACCTATCTTTTCTTTTCCGGCGACAGTAGCTTGGGGCATTTCAACAACGATTTCCCGCTAGCATCTTTCTTCGGACAATTTCCGCCTTCTGTTCAAAACGTATATTAGTATTGGGAATTGAGAATCTCAATAGATTGGCTATTAGGTTTTCTCTGTCGTCTTTATATCAGTATCTTCCGGCATGTCCTTCGAGAACAAACGCATTACGGGGAGTTATTGGGTTATCCCTATCCCCTATCTTCTTATTTACTCATTCTCGGGATCTTCTTATTTAACTGGTCGAGCCATTATAAGGGTCAGAAGGTTAACCGGGTGGTGGTTGTTAAATTTGGATTTGTGGGATAGGATTCGACCATTTGATTGATCTTTCAGGAACACGTCAATCCTATTTCACCAACCTCACTTCCGATATCCCCCCCCTCTCCCAAAAGAAGAACCGGAAGGACAGAGTCATAATGCCACAATTTCACTTAAACCATTTTCATAGGTTTCATCCTCCAGGGGCACAATGCCAATGTAATCCACCAGGATAACGTTTGGATAGCTATAGGGCGTGAACACCGTATATGCTTTCTAGAAGAAGGCGTCGTACGAGCCATTAAGCGCAAATTCCCCAATAGAAAAGTAAAAACCGTCAGTTGTTCCTTGGTGGGACAAAATCCACTCCATAACGAGGAAGTCGTCGCGTGTGTCCTTTTGCATTAGAGGCCGATTTGCCTGTACGACGGCCAGTTGGTCTTCTACGATTTCATCAACGTGGGGCGTATCGGACCACTGTTGTATGTAAACGCTTCGCGACTGTATATTCTCTGGTCGGGACGAGCATTGCCCCTCTCAGAAATGACTAGGACGCAAACTTTCTTATCTCCGATAAAGTCTTCCATTGTGTAGTCGGTCAATTCCCCGTCCATATTGGGGCATCTGCGCTCAAGCTTCTCGAAAATGTCATATAAAAGAACGTAGTCATTTTGCGCCATAAATGTGCCATCATGTGCTTGCATGTGATCTAATCTATTATTATGTAAACTTACCCCATCAAAACATTCAATTCCATGGGATTCCCTGAACTGAGCCCCTAAGCTGATAGAATGATCTCTTGATAAGGTGGCTGCAAATGGAGCTATGTGGTAAGTGAGCTACTTGGTAGGTGAGCTTCTTCCCCCATTTATTTGAATTGAGCTGCCCAGCCCAGCTAACATCTAATTCTATAGGATTCCCTGTACAAAGCATACACCCTGATTCCCCGATTCCTATCTGACTAGCTGAGCTGCTTCCACCCTGTTTGTTTGAATAGATAGGCTAGGGGGGATTTGTGTAGCAATTGGGTGATGAAGAGCCTGATCTAGGAGCCGGCCTGACTAGGGAGAATTTGCGGGGGAATTCGCGGGGGAATTCATAGAGGAATCGGTGGAGGAATTGGTGACTAGGGGGTCTGCTAGGTGAGCTGCTTCTAACCCTTTTGTTCCCTAGGCCTAGCTAACATTCATTTCTATAGGATTCCCCGTACAAAACGTACACCCCGATTCCCACCCTGTTCATTCAAATAAAGGCTGGAATTCATGTGGGAATTGGGTGAGGAAGAGCTCTATCTAGGGGCTGGCCTGACTAGGAGGAATTTGTGAAGGAATTTGTGGAGGAATTGGGTGATGAAGAGCTCTATCTACGGTCTGAGCTGACTAGGGAGAATTTGCATGGAAATTGGGTGAGGAAGAGCTCAGTATACGGTCCAGTAGGGGGATTTGTGGGGGAATAGGGTGAGGGATATGGAATAGGTATAGAATCCTCTATCTAGCTGCCAGCCAATTTACTAGATAAACCGGTCCAATTCTCTTAATAAATTAATGTAATTCACATTTAATCCTGCTTGTATAATCCCCCTTCAAGACCAGTGACTGCAGGGAGCGTGCCACATAGCGAGCGTAGCGAGTGTGGCAGGCTCGTAACCCTTCACGAATGCTAGTAATAGCTGTATAAGTCATTGATGTATGCCAAGTCTATTCTGCACTAGCAGTAATGTAAATTCAAGGTTGAGCAGGGTTCCACATGACCATTTCTTTAACAACTCCAATCTTTCTGGCTCAGATCGTTGAATAATGACAGCAGTGATACCAGCACGATCCATGGAACATCTGGCGCACGGAAATATTTACTCACTAACTTTAGCACAAACAAGAAAACTGAAAATATATTTAAATAGCTGCTCAGAAACTCTTCTCCCTACTTGAAACACAACAGCAACACACACCGCCTCTCGAACGAATCGACACAACAGATATTTAGCTGGGTTAAATACTCTCTCATCCAACACCATCACCAGCCATGAAAAAACAGCCGTTTTTCAGAAGATATTTCAAATTTCCCTTTATACGCCTTTACTTCAAATTGCGCAGATTATGGCACCCTCCACCCGTTATCTAGCCAAGTCTCGCCCAGCCGCCGGCAATCGACAAGCTCCCCCTCGACATCCTCTACTTGATCGACATGAGCAAATATCTCTCAACGGCAGACAAAGCATCCTTGGCTCTCGTATGCAAGAACTTCTGGAATGTCCTAAATGGCCCTAAAATTATAGAGAAACTGGAGAGGCCAGAGGGGCAATGGCAAGGTGATGATGATGGAGTGAAAATGGACCGTCTTGACTTTCTACAGCGGCTCGAGGTGCAGTTTCCCAAGCGTTTGCTCTGCCACCAGTGCGCTACATTTCACCGTCGTAGACAAACGTGGTGCTGGATGCTTGATCTCTCCACCATCACACGGTGTGATATGATGAATGGTGTGTTTAACAATTGGATTTACGAGCCGGATTTGCCTTTTTCACGGGCTCAAGAAGCCATGAATCGCCATCGATATGGCGATGAGTATGGGTGTCCCATTGCCCGACCTAGAATTCAACCGCGCCGCAGCTCGTGGCCCTAACAAGCACTTCTTCCAATTGTGGAAGAATAATTCCAGGACCAGATTGAGTGCCAGGATCATCAATAATGAATTGGTCGTGAAGGTCGATTGTTCTACGCTATTCTTTAGTGATAGCCTTGAGGATAAGCTGGATGCGTTGACGTGGGTTTCCCGGTTCAGATGGAGCTGCTGGTACCCCATCTTGCCAGAGAATGAGAAGAGTCTCAGGAATGAAAAAACATGCCAGGTTTACAGATGCCAGGCTTGCTCATCTGAAACCCGACTTATAGTTGACCCAGCATACAACACGAATTACAGTGAAATAAAGGGTACAAAGTAGGTGAACTTAAGGTCTTGCACTGATCCATTTGATACCAAATGGAGTTGGGCAAGCAGCCATTGTGGTGCGGTGGGGAGGAAATTCTTTCGGATTAAATTGCAATATGCACAATTCTTTGATGATGATTCTCCTCACCAAATGGAATTGAAACATGCACGGAGAAAGTACCAAAAACAGCCCTATTCTATTGGGAAAGACCTCTATGCTATGAGCAATTCTTATGTTCAAAGCCTATGTAAACGATCTACTTAGCTAAAATTGAGAATACTTGGTAGTTACGCGTCTCAAGGTTGATTCAATACCAAATTATTTTAATCTATGACACTAATAATTCTGTCTTACTTATCAAGGATATTATCTATAAGCACAATGGGTAGGGTACAGTACAATTATTTCTTTGCCATGTCTTCTTACATGCAGTGATTCTTTGAATAATGGAGAATGGATGCACTGATGTGGTCAGTCAGAACCATACCATAAAAGGTTTTAATATACAAATTGGCCTACCACCACCCCTTTCCCCTCCAAGAGAGAGGGGTTAAAACAAAAAAAGAAAAAAATCAAAAAAGAAGAGAAAATAAGAAAATTACATCAAAAAAGTGATTCTCAGATACTCTTTACTATTTATTTTGTACTTTATTTTAAACATGTCATTGTTCGTCCGAAGCCAACATTGGACTGGAACTGCTTGTCGGGAAGTGGCGCTGATCCTGTTTGAGCCTGAGGGTAATATTTGTCAAAATCGTCCTGTTAATTCTTTCCTGGTATATCTAGACACTGGTCTTCCACACTGAGTTGTATTCAGTGCAATTATTATCCGCACGCCCATCATTCTTTCGCCCATAAATCCATCAGATGTACTCGCGGTACGAATCCCGTTTAGGCTCCTCGGAAATAAAATCATTCTGTCGGGGGTATCCTTTGATGCTAAAAAAGGCAAACGGAAATCTATTGGCAGTGGTATGTATTAAATAGTTACCAGAGGCCTAGTTTATCTGGTCATTTAGCCATGGATCCTGGAGCAATTCCTTTGCTGTCTTTCTATCTTCTGGTCGCCATTGGATCATCCCTTTCATAAAATCTAAAAACATTTCTTTATTTCTTCCCCTAAGAAACTCTTCCGACGCTTCCAGTCCTACTTGTTGCGGTATCTCTATGTCATGCTTCCATTGTCCTGTGTTATATAAGCCTCTCATCCGCTAAATGCTTTCAGGAAAAGAGAGATAATGCATACCATCTTCAGTAAAAAATTCAGTGCTCCGTTTTCCACGCTTGAGCATATCTAAGGGAGGCGGCCCCAAAATGCCAATTACCTCAGCAAGATGCGCACGGGTGGAATACCTTTTTCCATCAGGATCATTGCCATGGAACATGTGCTTGCCCTCAAACAGATCCCAGACCTGATTTTCCCGCACTGATTAGTAATCTCAAAGGAGAATATGTAGCAAAAACTTACCATGACGCCAAAATTCCATATATCAACTGGGTAGGTCCATTCAGTTTTCAACATCACCTCTGGTGATCTGTAAACATTGGGCTGTGCATCATGATTTCTCCTCTCATCTCCTCGTACAGCTGAACCAAAATCACTCAGGATCACCCGGCCAAATGTCTTTGGCAATTCAAACGGTCAGGAAGCATACACTGGTGTACCGTTGATAAATTTTCGTGGTGAAGGGTTCTCCATTTCAGCTTTAGTAAAAATTTCAAGGATCGCTCTGTCCTCTATTTCTTGAAGAATGTTATCACCCTTGATGTCTAATCAGACTGTGAGTTAGTGATTGTATTTTCTTTTGAGAAATGGAGTACTTCTTACCTGTATGGACAAGCTTGCATTCAGTATGCAGGTAGTCAAGCGCAAGGAAAACCTGCATAAGACCAATCTTGAGTAGATTTTCAGTGAATCGATGATTGGGATTGCGATAGAGTAGATCCTTGAAACTCTCCCACATGGGTTTCTGGACAAGACAATGATGGCCACCTCCGGGACGAGGAATGGAGAATATATCTAAGGCTGTTCTCACATGGGCGTAGCCAGGATGCGATGGATTTCCTTGGTTTAGATACTTATAGGTTTGAAACTCTTCCTGATTAGCTTCATTGCGTGTATATACTTTCAGCGCCACATATTGATGACCTCTAGTTGCGTTAGCTTGTCATTGTTTGAAATAGAGGAACCAGGGCCGACTTACTCAAGATCACGAGCGAGCCATACTGTGGAAGTAACCCCAAATCCCAGCTTTCCAATGATCTGGTATTTGGAACTAAAGATATCACCAATATTAACAGGATAATATTGCCCTTTCTTGAACTCCTCAAATCGTTCCTCGTCAAGTACCTCAGACGCATTGACTGTTGCAAAGCCGCTGGTTGGAAAACGCATAGGAGGGGAGGGAACTCTTCGAAAGGCGGTTTTGGCCCATTTCAGGAGAGAAGCCATGATGAGGTACGAAGGAGCAGAGTGGGATGTGTTTTGGGTGAGGCTGGGGAAGAATGAGGAGGGCGACGATGATAGTTGGTTAGTAGCTGGTTTAAGTCAAGTACCTACCTAGGTACTAGGTAGTTAACTACACTTCGTATAGAAGAGTATGTTTGACCAATCACATTACGGATTACTAAGCTAATGAATGTACTAGTAGTGAACTTGTTAAGCGCGCTCTCAATGTATGTACATGTACAGAGGGAATCAGACCCGGCAGCGGTCGAGATTTGAATCAGGACCAAGGTTTCTACGTCAGTCACTCACAAGCGCCAATTTCAGAATTTGTTGTAGGATTTCTCCCTATACATGGCGCGGCCTACCCCGAAGTAATAAGAAGGCTGGAGCGCTAAAATTTATGACGTGGTTGACCTATCATCAACCGCTGAGTCGTGGGTGATGAAATATGCATCATTGAGGCAACCAGCTAACTTAAGCACGAGTCCCCCAACCCTTGGGGGCCAGCGCTTAATGAACGCAGAAAGGAAGATAGATCTTGGTGAGAAGGGGCAGACAGCTGATTCAGAATGGAAACGGCGTAGCTCAAATTGAGAGGAAATCATAGGTATAAATAGAGCTTCATTTCGCTCGGAAATGAAGCAATAAATAAGGCAATTGGCTTTTTTCTCTACATCTTCTCATTTTACTTCCCTCGAAGCTCTCGATATTCAAGAAATTTGACATGTTTTCGATCCAAACTACTCGCTCCCGTCCCAAACACGGCCCTAGCTCTGATATAAATACAAAATGTCTCGACTATTTAGTACCTCCGTTCGAACTCTTCTTAGCTGGTCAGGATTCGACAAGTCCAAACTACTAGAAAAATGGCAAACCGCAGTGGAACATTTCACGAAAGCTAGGAGGAGGGGCTGAAGTTGTACGTTAGGATTTTGTCTAGTGGTCATGGAATGATGATAGTCTAGTTGGTGACAACTAGATCATTGCTGTGCTGTGGTTTAGTTCGCCGATAAAATGAGCTGCAGAAACTTGGCACCCTGAAGAGAGTCAATATCAAGCATGTATAACTTAGGGATACTCATTGTATCTATCTAACTTGAAATCAGATCTCGGGATGACAACCCCGTCCACAAATCCCACTTCGATCGGGAAGATAAGGAATGGGTTATTAGTGCAGAGATCTCGGGTGCGAACGGCAGGAAGGTCTGCCATATTTATGAGGATGCGTCTGGCACAACTAAGAAGGGGGAAGAGAGGCGTTGATGATTGCAAGTTCCACTGGTGTCAGGGGTTGGCAGGGGATGCTGTTACTGTTTGATCAAATCTGTGATTAGGAATGTAGTTTTTTTGTCCTGTCCACGGTCTTTTGTATAATTTGGCCCAAGGAATGCCACCAATAAATTTGCAAACAGCTTTGATGGAGATAGGCATCTGCTTTCTGTCCAAGCGTTGCTTCAGTAGACCTCGCACGCATTGATTTCCAGGTTTCAATTGGAGTGCTGCACGGAATATCGGGGTCCCGGGGGCTCTTCCGCTTCCGTGAGATCGCGAGAGGTGTTGTCTCATCTGATGCGTTGTGTACCATCGCTGCCGCAAGGAGCCGGGTAGTCTCTGTGGAAGCCGATCCTCGATCTCTGGCCAAGAGAAGCCATCTTTCTCGGGATTAGGGTCATTGCTATTGAGAGCCTCGCACGATCTGGAAACATGCAGCGTGTTCTCGTAGCACTTCAGGTTTCCCGTGCCTTCTTCGAGGCGATTAGAGATGGCTAGCACGACAACCGCCTCCATGGACTGCAGTAACCTAGACTTGAACCAGCAGGGTCGCTTGAAGCGGGGATGGCGACGCAAGATATCACGAGCATCAGTTTTGCCATTGTGTTCGCCCGGGTTCGCAGTGGAGCTTGCATCCTCAACAGAGGATGAAACATTCCTGTCGACTGACTCGCTAAGGTTGAACACGAGAAGGAATTAGCCTATTAATACCATTCGAACTGATAATGCCAAGGAGTTTGAGGCCCTAAAGCCCTGGGCCAAAGAGAAAGGCATTGAAATTGAATTCATTGAACCCCATACTCCTCCGCAGAATAGCGTTGCGGAACGCTTGAACCGAATACTATTTGAAATTGCGAGAGCATTGCTTTTCAATACGAATATTCCAAGAGAATTTTGGCCCTGGGCGCTGTTAGTGGCGAATTATATCAAAAATCGCACTGTTTTTGTGCGAGAGACTGGCAAAACGCCGATTGAACTATGGATAGGGAAATCTCATGATTCCATATTTCATAAGAAGGAGTATTCATAGGATACACAAAGAGCAAGAGCTAGTTCATTGTTCTAGGAAGGGATGGGAAGATGCACAAGGTCACTGACCCGATTTTTATGGAGGATTAATCAAGCTTTCTTAGCAGCGTTTGAGCTTATTTTGAACGTGAATCTGCTGCCTCAGGGAGCAACTGCGCTGGCGGCGGCACTCCTACTAATATCAATATTAACTAGCTAGAAAATCAACTCTCCGAACCTCCCGGGCCCCGACTCTGCATATCAACATCCATGAGCCTGAGATCGGAGAACCTACCCCTAGGAATGCCACACCTACGCCTGCTGCACCGGAGCCTCTTCCCGAGATCCGTCGTTCAAGCCGAGTTCGTCAACCGACTCAAGCAACAGTCGAATCACAGCAGGCCAAGGACTTTCTTTAAGGGGACAAGCCATGCTGAGAGACACCAAGCAGAGAGGGAGAATCAAGAAATAGATCTGCTCGTGCCTATCAGTATCAGTGTGAACAAGAAAAGTTGCAAGGTGCAGCAAAAATAGCCGTTGCTGCTGAACTTCTGCTAGATCTACTCCGCATAGTTACAGTTTGTAGTTAGCCGCTTAGCTAAGCATCTCTCAGATCCTCGAAAAGTTCATGAGAAAGCCATTCACGAAACTCTGGAGGGTTTTCGGCTATGGAAAAAGCCTGGATACATTTGATGATAAGGACCAATATATGTGGTAGACCAATCTAAAAATCGGGACGATTGGCGGGCCTGTGATGTCTTTGGCAGCGTTTTCCGGTCCAGACCCCTTGACGCCGTGAACATTCAAGCGTTCATCAAGCACACCATGATTGATGACGGAATTTCCCTAGTAGGGTGCAATGCTACAAGTTCAGAGGGAATGCCAGGTGGTTTCAACGTGTTGTTGGACTAAAGTTGTGTATTTGTTAGGAAATGCCTACGCCCAAACATGCCTGTCTGGCGGGGACAAAAACCCACCCGCACTCCACGACCGCTAACTGACTCCGGCAAGTAGAAGCGTGGTCAGTATAGACCATTACTATAGGCCGCGCACAAACGTAAGGGGCGCATGGGCAGGCTCGAAAAGCGGTTTGGGAGTGATATCCATACCGAGAAGACTGGTGAACCAATGATATAAAGGCATCATTTACCCCGATCCATAGCGTTGGAGAGACCTGGCAAACCGTGAATGAACATAAGAGGCATCACCTTCCCTTTACACTTTCTGAGGCTGAGGGTAGAAGCAGAAACTCAACTCAACTGGAGATGATTTGGTAAACCATGAACATAAGAGGTATCATTTTCACTTTTTTTTGGTCATAAAATTGATTTGCTCAAGCCCCCCGAAGCGTGGTCTAGCTAGTATCCACACATATCGCCTAGGTACACATTATGCCCATGAAAGAGACATAAGAGAGCAGTTTTTTTTCAACCAACCCATCGTAACCGCATAGTAAAAAAAAAAATGCGCCAAAAGTAACCACTCGCTCCCTTTAATCCTTCGTCTTCTGGGTACCACGGAGCAGACCAGTTCTCCGGGCAGCGATGAGACCGGCTTTTTGACCTGGCGCAGCGTAGCGGGAGATTGTAGAGGCTTTACCAATATGTTGATGGTTACCACCACCGTGAGGCTAGGAAGAGAAAGAAATTGGATCAGTATGGATTTCCGCAGTTCGGAAATAAAGGAGGTAGGGCTTACATGGTCGACGGGGTTCATAGCAACACCACGAGTCTTGGGCCACGAGTTGCGCTTGACAGCGAACTTGTGCTTAGCACGAGACGCCTCTGTAGAAACGAATTAGCACTGCGGACAGGTTTCGCACCACTCTCCTCCTCAAGATTGCGAGGATAGAAAACGTACTAAGCAAAGGCTTGTCGGTACGGCCACCACCAGCAACAATTCCAACCATTCCACGGACGCGGCTCTTCACGACCTTCTTGGCACCGGAGGGGAGCTTGATGCGAGTCTTGCCCTCATCAGGGTTGTGGCCAATGACGGTAACATAGTTGCCAGATGTCCGGCCAATCGCACCCCGGTCTCCGATCTTCTCTTCGACGTTGGTGACGACGGTACCTTCGGGAACAGCGCCGAGAGGGAGGATGTTGCCAACGGTCAGAGCAGCGTTCTTTCCAGCGTAGATGAACTGTCCGGTGTACATGCCCTCGTTGGCAATGAAAGTCTCGGTGACATCCTTGAACTTGTAAGGGTGACGGAACTGGACTTTGGCGAGGGGAGCGCCTCTGCCGGGGTCGTGGATGATCTGCTTCACGACTCCGCGAGTGTATCCGTGTCTCTCAGCATAGTCGAGGGTCCGGAATTGGGCAGGAGCCTTGTTGAGACGTGTGTTGGCCGCTGTAAAGGATTCCAATTAGCTATCGAAAAAAATCGTTTCCCCAGCCTTGGTGCAATTTTGCAAATTATTGCGCAGATATCAAGGGTCGATGGAATGGGGGTTTTTTGGGCAGCACATACTGAAGATGGATCCACGACCCTTCCTCTGATTTCGGATCACTCGTCCCATGGCGGCTTACTGTGTAGGATAAAACGAGTCAGTCTGACGAAATATCCTGCAGCAATTGGTTGTGGTCGAGAGAAGCGAGCTCGTACCTATTCGCGATGTTTCGTCAGTTGAAGTTGTGAATTCACGTCGAAAAGCGCTGTGTGGGCTTTAGGGTGTGGTCGCTAAGCTAGCCGAATCCACACTAGCGCCAAGTGCTGCTGACCACTGGTCCGCCACACGCAACACAACAACTTCGACCCAGACAGACACGCTCACCACTCCATGAAGGGAGGGAGTGTCAGATAACGGGAGACCTGCCCCTGCGTTTGGAAGCATGCCAGCTGCTTTTGGAGGATGCTTCATAACTGGAATATTCACTGATAATTATACGTGCTTGAAGGATGATAATTACTCCCCCAGCTAACTATCCCTGGATGGCGTCCCATATGCCACATTCGCCTAGTGAATGAATGGGAAATATCTTTCTCACTTCCTCTACTCTATGTTCGCATCGATGCATTATGTTTAATGTTGGTTGGCAAGCATTTGTTCGTACGTGGCGAACCTCGAAGACAGGCGCCAGGGATCAACTGCGAGAGGGTCGATAATACGCATGATGCTGCAACCTAAAGCTGAAATCTCAAATATGATATCCATCCGTTCTATTTTCTCCAGAGTTGATTAAGAGATATCAGAACCATCTGGTTCATACCTTTTCAATGCCACATGTTGATGGGTGTTGGATTTGCTCTTCGTCGTTTTGCTTTGGCTCCGTCGCCAACTTCCCAAGCCCCGTCTTAACTGGGCCGACAATTTCCATGAAAGAAGGATATCTGAACATCTAGCTACGCTACACGGGGAGTAGCTGCTTTCCTTGCTTTCCGTTTGTGCATTACTATGTCTGGTTCTTTTTGCCCTGTGCTGATCTCTCTCTGTGGCTGCCTAGCGACATTGCAAGTAGACTGAGGCTTTCCCGAGGTAGAGTGGTTACAAACACTGTCTCACTAGCTGGGATAGTTTACGCTCATTGAGCGATTGAAACTATCAGTGCTCTTGCTATCTTAATGCGCTGGTATACCTCTGCGTGGAACGTCGTGGCTTCCCATTTTAGCTTACGCGATAAGCGCTCGCTTAGTATCATTGGAGGAAAATATACACTTTGTCGAGACAGTGGAACAAGTGCGGATCGGCCGAAGCGATTCGAAAACCGGGGGGGAAATACTCAGAATACTGCTGGCCTTTGTGATAGCTAGTTTCAGGCCTTTGCCAACCCGCTCTGTGCTTGATTCGACGCTCTTCGTGGCATTCAAGCGTCATGTTATGCAAAAGAGTGCAAATTGCGCTAATCCCGCCACTGAAATCTTGCGAAATCCTAGGTGTTCCCATCTCGCCCAAGATCCCCACCCTATGTGAGAATTGTGGGTTCCTGGAATCAGTTCTATATAGATTAATGCAGCCCGAAATGTTAGGATATTGAATACGAAGGCAAAGTCAGCGCCTGGACAGTAGGTTCGCGATGCCCTTTGAACAAGCGCGGTAATGCTAGACGCGCGTGAATTAGTAAATAAGGTAGACGTAGCAAGGTCCTCCAACCTCCCAGACTTAAACCAAAACATCTACCCATCATCAACTTTTTCACCCACTGCACAGACCAACGTCACCATGTCAGACTCTGATACCTCCTCGCTATCGTCAGCTCAGTCTATCGAAGATGAGGCCGTCGAGAAGTCCATTAACAAGAGTATCGGGCTAGAAAAATATTTCAAGCCCAAACCACCACCCGAACCATCCTCCCCTCCGCCGCTGAAACGCGAACCGTCGCCGCCGCACGAATATGTCCTGGCAGACAATCCAGACATTCCAGTTAGTATTCTCCAGCCTATGCGATTGTGTTATTACCAGATATGTTGGATTTAACGCGTGTTATTTCGAATCTGAACGCGCTTGCTAACCTCGGACTTTATGTGCGTATGTGCTCCTCTAGTTCATTGTAATGTTCCGCTCGAGATTCAGCGACGTCTTTCCAAAATCCCTTCCAAACTACGGACCCCAGGACATCGAGCGCGGTGTTACAGATAATCCTCCTAGTGACCATATCGAGAGGTTGCTATGCGCGTTAATTGGGTTGGTGCTGAATCGGAAGAAAGATGTCGAGTATGCAACCCCCCGCCCCCTACCCTCGAGCCATATATTTTTTTTGAGAAAAGAACGTCAAGCTACATTGCGCTCCGGCCCTGTACGACTAGCCATAGCTCTTAATACCATGCGTTCTAATTGTTTTATAGGAGAGGTCACTACCAACGCGCTCTGGAAGAGGTTATACAAACCCATTCGTCGCAGTGGCCGAAGGCATGGAACGGCAAGAATCCTCTGCACGGCGGTGGGACTTTCGCAGCGATGAGCCCAACTGAACGAGTAAGCGATCGCGCCTACAAGAAAAATAATCTCCTATTCCCGTCTCTAATTCGTTACAGGTTACTTTGCTCAAGACCTTGGTACTCTGGGCTTTGTGCTCCTCGGACGCTATCCAAGCTACGCTTAAGGAGTCATACAAGCAAGCCAGGCACGAAGACGATCTTAATCAACCGTTGTCCGTACAACCATGGGGTCGCGATGCCTACAAGCGCCGGTATTGGCTTATCGAAGGTCAAGGGGATACACACTTCAGACTCTACAGAGAAAGCAACCCTACTCTGAAGAACATTTCATGGTGGAGTGTGGCCGGTGCCATTCCTGAGCTGAACGCTGTTGCAGATTCCCTTGCGGAAGAAAAATCTCAGCATTCGAAACGTCTTAGCGAGAAGATACATGCCAGCATCCCCCGCTTTGAGGGTTCAGAAGAGGTAACAAAACCTTTGATAGCCGTGTTTCCTCGTCACCAACTGGAGATGGCTAACTTGAATTTTGTAGAAACGGAAACGCCGTGACTATCGCCTAGCGCGGAAAGCAGCATTTGCGCGTCCAGAACCAGGCTTTTCGCTCTATGAAGGCCGTACTCGAGGCAAAAAGCTCAAATACACATTCTCCGACGATGAGGACGATTTCTCTTCGGATGCGCCCCTATCTCGGAGGTCAACACGTATTTCCACACCAGCGGAGCCAACAGGCCCAACATTTACAGCTAGTGGACGGCAAGTCCGAGCTCGCGTTGGTGGAACATACGGCGAGACCATGCTCAGCACCAGGCGGAACGGAGTACAGTCTGCAGTTTCCGCTGACGACGAAGGGGATGGACAGCTATCTGTGGCAAATGGTCGGTCGCGAAGAGCGCGTGCCAACGGATGGGCCCATAACACTGGCGATGTAATGGATGAGGAATCCGACGCGGCGTCCAGCGACAATGGATCGGAAGTGCGTGAGGATGACGCGAACTATGCCGACGACGATGAAGAGATGAGCGATAGTGAATCGAGCGCTAATGTTGATGGCGAGCAACCTAGCCTAGTCGTGCAGCTGAGATACGGCAAGAAGGATAAACAGGCCGATAATGATACACAGAAAGCCAATCCCCCTCCCCCGACTCCGCCTGCCGATCTTGGAGCCGCCAAACAGACATCGCTGGCTGGATTTTTCGGTCAGAAACCTACACCAGTACAGTCGGAAAACCAGTCTCCTCCGCGACCAGCGCCAGCAGCTCCCAATGGCGAAGTGCAAGATAAATGCGAGAAGCTGTTCTCAGTAGAGATCAATAATTCGACACCGCAAGCGACCACCCAACAGCCTTCTACTTAGAATGGGGGTGCGCTAATGCATTTGCTCGCGTCTTTCCTTCTACATGCCTCCTATGCTCCCTTTGCCTTCGTTTCCCGGTCATGTATTTCTGTCCATTTTGCGTCAGCACTGTCGTTACAAGTTTTATGTAACTCTAAAGGGGCGTTCCTTGTTAGTTTCTATCTATTTCTTCTGGCTGTCGGTCGCACTTGTTTGACTGTCTATAAAAAATATTTAGCAGAGTTTGTCTTTCTTTAATCTGCGTGGGAGGTTTAATTTTGTGTGTTTTGATGCTCGATGAGATTTAGCTCATACAATGGGGGGCGGAATATACGGCTAGAGATAGTGCATGCGAGGCAATATTTCTATGGGTTGCCTAGTGCCTATTATTTCAAGAGCTGCAGATCTATCCTTGCTGATATTCTGTATTAAAATGTGACCGTCGTAAAATAGATACCTCCTTTGACAATGTACGCTTGGGCGGTCAAGCTTGCAAATTGCCATAGTTTGAGGATTGGAAGTTGGTTCAATTATGTCCAGCAGAACTGAAAATGTAGATTGAAAAATGCCATAAAGTCCCAATACGCCTGCTAATGGAGTCCCAAGTATCAATGGTTATCATACACTGCCATATAAACGCCGTTCTGCCCAAGATATAGTTCTCTATCAACAAGCGTCCAAATGGCCCAAAGCATTGAGAAAAAAAAAACCCAAACGCTTCAAATGTCTGCCATCAGAACATATCCTGGGGGGTGCGAACGGAAATCGTGCACACAATCAACCTTGTTCTCCCGAGAAAAAAACACACCTCGTTCATATAAAGGGTATCTAAGGTTTGGACGCCCTTCAGGCCTCGGGGATTTTCCAGTTGTTCACCTGCCACCACCACCGCCGTATCTTCACACCGACGGTTCTACCGCTGAACTGCGCGCCTCGGTTCCAATATCGCCATCCTGAGAGCGCGAGAGTCCATAATGTGCCTTGAATGAGTGGGAAGAGAACCTGCCAAAGGAGTAACAACCACTCTAGTTAGCAACTACCAAGGGGGAAAAATAGATATATCTCAGCGAATAAAAGAGATTTAGGGTGTATATTTTACCTGATCCCTTATCGTAATCCACGCAATTCGTCCCCAACTATCCGCCCCCTGCAAACTTCTCAAATAGCTCTGTTCGAACCGTAGGTCTGGAAGAGGTGGCAATGGCGCGCGCCGGGGGATAGGTCTGATCGTCCTGCTGGGATCAACAATGTCTGATGACAGGCTCACGGAATCGTCGTAAGATGATGATACCGGGATATACTGGATGGGTGTTGTTGTTACAGGCTGCTTCTTGAATGCGGCGGTGGAAGGGTTGATGTCATGGGTAGGCGATGGGTTGCGGTTTATAGAGGCGGTTTGGAGGGTTTCTGCGATTTGGATGGCGGGATCGGTCATTTTGAAAGGCTCTGTATAAGGACTTTCGTTTCGTTGGGGCCGTGGGTATCGGAGAATGAGACGTTATGGTCAGCGTGTATACATACGGCAGCGCTGTAGCAGGATAGCTTGGGGGAGAGCGCCGCCGCACGTCGGAGCTTACATAATCGCCGAAGGAGCAATGCCATTTCTTATCCCGCCGACAACCCCTCCATCCCTTCAAAAGAAACACCCTCCGCCAACTTTTGTATACTCTCTTAACACCACATACCAAACACACATCATGGCTGCTGCTGAAGGATATCCTCTTCTCTGTCTAGAGAACCCTCTGCTAGGTATTTTCCTCTTGAAGAATGTTTCTGAACAATTGATGCTGATCCGATTTCTATCCAGATATTCAGGGAGTGGGGTACGTCAACCCCAAAGCTGGATTTCGCAATTGCAGCAAATTCCATTTTCCTTCTTGCTAAGACTTAGATCAGTAATGACTCGACGCTCGAGAAGTATGGCGTGAAGGCCAACGATGCTATTCTCGCCGAGGAGAAGCATATGGGTCTCTATGAGGACCTCATCCAGAACCACGATGCAAAGTTGATTGCTGGAGGCGCTGCACAGAACACTGCTCGTGGAGCACAGGTATGGCCCAAATCTTCACTTTATTACGATTCTCATCAGAGAATGCATTTCTTGCCAGTGGGGTTTCAAGAAAGCTAGAAAAGCCGTGCTTGGATGGCTAATTCTACTCTAATCTTGTATAGTATTTGCTCGCTCCGAATTCGGTGCTTTACATCGGCTGTGTCGGCCGTGATAAATATGCAGACATTCTCCAAGAGGCTTGCAACAAGGCTGGTCTTCACACAGAGTACCGTGTTGATGATGTTCAGCCCACTGGTCGCTGCGGTGTCATCATCACCGGCCACAACCGGAGCATGGTCACCCATTTGGCTGCCGCCAACGAATACAAGATCGACCACTTGAAGCAGCCACGCGTCTGGTCCTTGGTCGAGAAGGCAAAGGTCTACTATGTTGGTGGCTATCACTTGACCGTCTGTGTGCCGGCCATTCTGGCGTTGGCAGAGGAAGCTGCTGAGAAGAACAAGGTATGTCGCCGCTGATGTTGACATACAGTAGCGATCAAGACTTAGAAAGCTAACGATATTTCAAAACACGTAGACCTTCATGCTGTCTCTTTCCGCCCCCTTCATCCCACAATTCTTCAAGGATCAGCTCGCATCTGTTATCCCTTACACCGACTACATCTTGGGCAACGAATCCGAAGCCCTCGCGTACGCCGAGTCTCAGGGCTGGGAAATCACTGATATCGCCGAAATCGCGAAGAAGATAGCCTCTCTCCCCAAGAAGAACACCAAGCAACCCAGAGTCGTCATCATCACTCAGGGAACCGACCCCACCATTGCCGCTGTCTCCGATGAGGCTGGCAATGTTCAGGTGAAGCAGACTTCCGTCAGGGCGATTAGCGCAGAGGAAATCTACGACACAAACGGTGCTGGGTAAGTCCCTGTTTTATAATGATGTTTCTATAGTTTTCTCCAAGTGAGTCATTGAGGGGTAACGCTAACTCATTTTTCCCCAATAGTGATGCTTTTGCCGGTGGTTTCTGCGCAGGTATCGTCGAAGGGAAATCCCTGGAGGAATCCGTCGACATGGGTCACTGGCTCGCAAGCCTCAGCATTCGCGAATTGGGTCCTTCGTAAGTACCCCCTTGCTCACCCCCCCCTATGTTCCCCTCTTGAACCAAAATTAGCTGCCGGGAGTCTTCATATCGTTTTGCTGCTTCAATTAACTAACACGTCCTTTTTTTTTGTCCTGCAACAGATATCCATTCCCCAAGAAGACCTATGTCTCCCAATAAACCATCTAGCACCCCTCTCCTCTTCTCACTCGCCATTTCTCAAACTCCCTCAAATCCTCCGACACCAACCCCCCACGAAGGCTCAACCCCTTGATACCCCTCATAAATTTCCTCCCTCTTTCTTAGACATTTCACCCTGTCTAATGATTTCCTTTAAAAGGAAAACCCCTCAATATACTTTTAAAAATAACTCTTTATACCCATTCAACCGGCTCTATATATATTTAAATAAATACTTCAACAAACGATAAGAAACTTTTAGGTTATTTTATATCTTTCTAGCAAAAAAAGTACCAAAAATGAGAAAATCACAACATCGAAAAAAATTAAAATCGGATTTTTAAAGGATACCAATGTTTCTTTTCTAACCATGCAAACACAAAAATCCACAGAGCCTTTATAAAAAAAATAAGGTAGGGAGTACCGTTATGGATTATCTACCCCCCTTTCGGGTAGGGATAAATCCACATCAAGTTGTGTTTACTAAGCCGCGCTATGCCTAAATAAGAAATTAACACAGATAACCTAATCTACATCATGTTAGGGGGTCTAGGGAGTCTATGAGATCATCGATTTCAGTTTTTCTCATTCAAGCTCACTATATTCTGGCGGATCCCATACAAAATATACGGACTCCGGTAGAATAGCACTAGGAATCCTAAAATCCATTTTATCTTGAATGAATTGGATAGTATGTAGGTGGTAGAATGAAAGAATCGTGGGTGGCTGGGAACGTGTTAGAAGCTGGCGCTGGCTAGGTGTGGGAGCCTTACCTCGAACGTTGAAGTAGGGGTTGGGCCAATTCGTTCAAGGTAACGCGTATTTTAGGATTCCTAGAGCTATTCTACTGTAGTCCCTATATTTTGTATGAGATGCGCTGGAATATTATGGGTTTGAATGAGAAAACCACTCATATCCGCGATCTCGTGGACCCCCCTAGTAAACTAAAACATGATATAGATTTATCTATTTTTAAATACTAAGTAGGCTTAGCGTGGCTTAATAAGCTAACTTGATGTGGATTCATCCATTGTGTGATGTGGATTTATCCCTACCTCCTTTTCCTTCGAATGATGTAAATAAGGAGCCATATATCCCTTTTGTCTCTTTTTCGCTGCTATCGAAAAGGAGGGAAATAGAGGTGAATTAAACCGACGGTCAATACGAAAGACGCTGGGGGACGGGGGAGGCACACAAAAAAAGACCAAAATAACAATAAAAACAAAAGTCAGGTATTAATAGAACAAAAAACTTCGATAATACAGTCTTAAGCAAGAAACAAAAAGAAAATAGGAGATAAACACAAGAGTTTATAAAGGTTTGAGGAAGGATATCAGCAACGCTATGTTATTCCGTGTCCTCCCTCTCTCTACCTCTCTCTACCTCTCTCTACCTCTCTCTCTCTCTCTCTCTCTCTCAACATCTTTCCGCCCATGATGTTTGGGATTTTGGGAGGAACAAGATACATAGCGGGTGAGAGTTTATCCCACAGTCCATTCTTTTTGGATTACCAAACTCCCTTCCTCGTGGCGTTGTTTCTAAAGGTTGAAAAAAAAAGGGTTGGAAGACCTCAGAAAAAGGACAGGTTGGACAAACACATTCGAAACGGTGACGATCCATCCTTTACGGAACCCATTAGTGGAGAGAGAGCCGGGGGAATGGAGAAAGGAGTCTAGCAGGTTTCGCCCCGGAGAGCGGGATTTAAGCTGAGAGATTCCGGAGGGACCTTAAAAAAGATACAGTAGGAGGGATATGGATAACATATCGCAGGGCGCGGGTATCTCCACATTGAAGAAAGTATCCGATGCAGGAGATGAGTCTCATAAAGAGAGCGTATGGGCTTGTTGCGTAGTTTTTAACAGGCTTGTGCAAGCGGTCAAGGATCTGGTCCCCCCCCCCGGCTGTCGAACGCCAGCTTTATTGATTGCCTTTTCAATCCTCTAACAAATCTCGGTTGCGGATTTGGGGTCTGGCACTCTTTTCAGAAGGGAAGAGCCATGAACCCTGAAAAAAAGGGTCCGTGGCCTTATTTAATCTCTTCCACATCCAAGTGAAAGTCAACCGCCCTGTCCACTAGGAGGGGTCTGACCGATAGCACCAAAATGCGCTGCTGCAACGACGCTACGATTCCCACCGCTGCTACCACCAGCAGCGGTATTGCCGCCGCTCGGCGAGTAGGAATACGGGTATGATGAAAACCCACTGGAAAACGGGGACGCCCCTCCTCCTCCTCCTCTATTATTGTCTAAATAATGGTGGCCAGACGTGTCAATATGCGGGAGGCCGGACATGTTAGGTGGATTGTATAGGTAGCCGCCTTCGTAGCGATAGCGGGGTGATTGCGTTGCTGAGAGACTGCTGCTGCTGGTCAAATATTCGAACTCTAGCGCTTGCTGGTACTGCAGCTGCGGGCTTTTCGCGGCGAGGAGGGAGTTGCGGAATGCAAGTTGGCTGGAAGTTAGGGGACTGTTGGAGAGGGAACCATTGCCCTCCGCTGTCATTGAGAGTGGGAGCTGGTCAACCTCTCGGGCTGTGGAAGGACGAGATCGTGGGGAGAGTGCTTCCCCTGGCTGTGGTGCGAACGGGGTGTTTAAGATGCTGGGTAGGGCGGGGCGAGGAGAGAATGATGGGCCTGGGTCTGGTCCCATTGGAGGAGTGTACGTATTGAAATTTGAAATGCCATTTACTGTATTTTCGGCATCTTGCTGGCTTGGTTGGCTGGGTCCAGGGTCATTGCGCCACATGGTGGATGTGGAGAAAGGTTTATCGCTGGGCGGCGGAAAGCTATCCATCGGCTCAGAGTCGACGAGTGCGTCGACCATCCGGTTCATGGCGGCTGACACGGAGAGCGAAGCAGATTGCGAAGTCCCGTCTTCTGCGACGGCGTGGCTGATACTCGGAACCTGGATATCCGCAGGGCTGATACCTGTCGATGGTAGGGTATTTTGATGGCTACTTGGTGCAGAAAATTGAGGAAGTCCATATTCCTTGTAAACAAAAACCTTTGTATCCTCATTGTCTACTAAGATTATAGGTATTTTCTATCAACAGTGTTAGCTTTACAAGAACAACAAACTTTTCAAAATGGAAAGGGGGTACTGCGCGTCGTACCTCGTGGACCACAAGATTAAGACCATCAATCACGAACTCTCGGATGCGAAAGAGCATCTCGGCATTTACAGGATAATTTTTGGTAACATCATTAGATCTCGGCTTGCGCGATCCTTGTTCGTCGAGATATCTCCCAGATGTAGCCTCATTGGAGAGTGGCGTGAAGCCAAGGGTGTCTTCATCTTCCTTTAACAGATACTCGATATCCGGTAGGTTCACAACATCATAACTTGATGCGAGCAGACTCAGTGTGCTGGCGTAGATTTTCCACAGCTCATTGATTTGCACATGCAAGGCCGAGTCCTTTACTTCAGAAGCTAAGTGTGCACTGTTGTAAAGTAGCCACGAGCTGTATTGTCGCAGAACAGGGAGAATGCACCTCGCAACCGCAGTAACTGTTTCAGACTCAGCCCCCACTGAGCATTCAAGCTCTGCCAGTAAAAGCTGCAGGAGTGTGAAGAACATCTTAACATTGAGTCGCTGGAAGAAATTTAACTGTGTGGACTCCTTGTCCATTGTCGCATTGGGATCTCCCATCTTGGATCGCGCATAATGTTCAGCTGCAATGTTGATTAGGCAAAACTTTTGCAGTAGAAGTGGCTCCAGCGATTGTTCCTTCAAATCAACTGCTATCTGCCCGAGTATTTCATTCTCAAGCTCGTCATGCATTGGAGAGTCGACTCCCTTATAACACTGAGCGTGGAAATCGAGAAACGATGAGATCAATTGTGCCTTTTCATCTTTGGACGCTGTGAGTAGTTCGCCCTTCGCCACGATGGATAGAATTTTACGAAATTCAATATCCAGATTGCCTCCCGAGGTTGGGTACGGTTCTTTTGCGGATAAAGCCCTGTACAGATGATACGTTGCTTGAAGGTGGTTTCCGCTCACAAGTCCGATAACAGCTAGTTGATTATGAGACACCCCAGAGTCGGGATTTATAGCCTCAGCCAAGTTATAATAAGAAATGGCGGGATCCCAATTGCGATCCTTTGATGGCGGAACCAATTCCATCTCACGATACCGCGAGAGGTCCCCAAGTCGAATAATCGTGGTATGGCAGGAGAGGAGAACGGCGGAACGGAGCTCGTTACTGATATTGGGTTTCGGATTCGCAGAGAGTCCTAAATACCAGGTCAGAAGGTGCACATATAGCAATTTGTTTATGGAAAGTGTTAGATCCAACGAAACTCACTCTCAAAGCCAAATTCCCTAGTATTAGCCACCTTCTCCAGCCCCGGAATGCCCTCGAACTGCGAAAGCAGGTGCTGGATATAACCACGATAGAAGCGCTGGCTGGACTGGATGAAGTTCAGGTAGTGCTTTTCCAACTTCCTTTTTTCCACCGGTCTTTTCTTGCCATTGCCGTCCCGGAACTGGTAGGCGCGAAAATAAAAAAGAGGGAGCTCGTCAGCTCGAAAAGGAAATAAATAAAGAGGCATAACAAAAACGCAACCCGATCAAAAGAAAAGAAAGTTCGAGGAAGTCAGGCAGAACCCACACGAGACAAACGTTTGCGAAACCGCGCATTGATCTTCAAATGCCCCTCCCACAATCGGCCTTCAACTGCCCGCGCAGCTGCTTCTCCGTCTGTATTTCCACCTTCGAGGTTCCGGAAGATCTCATTTTGGCACGCGTCTCGGAATCTCATTAGTGAAAGCGGTCAGCGACATTCCCCATTTCGTATAAAAGTACTGTGGCATAAGATAGAACGACGGGACGTGAGGAGTATTCACCGGGTAACGTAGTGCTCGATTTCCGCAAAAGTCGGTTCTTTCTCATCCAGTGATTTCAGGAGTTCCTTCTCGCCTTGGAGTTCAAAGCTAAAAGCATGAAATCGCCAAAGGGGCGCACTGTCAGCTATCTTTCTCTCACTTGTGCATCGTCTTGACAGAGATGTGGAGCGCGGCACGATCGGAGAGCAGGGATTCTGTGACGTGCGCTCTCCAGTGGACACGAGTAAGCAATGGAACTCACATTTTGCCATTATCCTGCCGTGAGGATGCCATACTCAGGCACGTAGCAGTGATCTGAAACCAGACGCGATTAACAGCGCAGGTCAGATACTGGCTTGTCGCAAATCGTTAGGCTGCCAGGAAACCGGAGATTTTGAATCCATTTGGCGGGGACTGGGGGGAATCGCGCAAAGATGTAGTTGAGGATGTTCAAAACGCGAAAGAAAAAAGAAGAAAAAGCATTCAAACTGAAACAAGTCAAAGCAACAGAATAGAAGTACGTGTCTGTTCTGGAAGGACGAATACGCCCAGTATCCCACAGCAATGGTTGTGCGCGCGGAGAGGGAGAGGTCAGTCCACTCAGTCAGTCAGTCTGGATGCTCTGCGATGTTTCGTGGTGTTCTGGCAGAATGCGGTTTAGCGTGGATGCGGCAAATGACTTCACTTTGCTGGGATGTCAATAATAATGCTTCTTTCAGTTGGTATCAATATTCTAAAGCAAGAATAATGCGATGATATTCTCAGTTATGACAGAAGAACTATCTACTATATCCTATACAGTGAACTGACTGAACCTCAGTAGCAAAAGCCTTCTCTTGAAACATTCATTATTCTACTAATCAACCTCACAACTGGCTTTTCGGGAACCCATTAGCAGTCAAGAGCCTCTGCGCCTCGTCCTTCTGCCACTGAATCTTCGCCGTCACCTCCTCTTTGCGCTGCTTATTCTCGCGTTTCCCCATCTGGCTCAGATGCACCTCATCCGGTCCATCTGCAATTCTCAGCGTCCGGAGCTTCGCCCACATACTCGCCAGCGGCGTGTCCTGACACACGCCCATACCACCATGCGCCTGCACAGCGCGGTCGATGACCGTCAGCGCCATCTGGGGCACAAGTACCTTGGCCTCAGCGATCTCCTTCAACGCGGCTTTCGCGTCTGCGGAGTCAATGCGTACCGCGGCGTTGAGGACGATGAGTCT
The DNA here is from genome assembly GCA_002573605.1 of Polytolypa hystricis UAMH7299. NCBI lineage: Eukaryota > Fungi > Ascomycota > Eurotiomycetes > Onygenales > Polytolypa > Polytolypa hystricis. Next base: position 104,643 of record PDNA01000024.1, on the reverse strand, counting down.
GGCCGAGTCAATCTCAATACGCGATTTGGCGATCCATTCGAGGATGACACCGTGGGATGAAATCACGGCACCGAACGGCTTGCGCGACTCGTCGTTTGCACGGGCAATGAGGTATTCAAGAGCGCGTTCAGCAGCGCCCACAGCCCGCATAGCGTGGTGGATCCGTCCCGGTCCAAGACGGCCCTGGATGATTTCAAAGCCACGGCCCTCACCGAGGACGATGTTGGAAACAGGCACGCGTACATTCTTGAAGCTAAGATGTCCATGGCCGTGAGGAGCGTCATCATAACCGTAAACAGTTAGCATGCGATGAATGGTGATTCCGGGGGTACCTGCTGGTACGAGAACGACGGATTGCTGCTTGTATGGGTCTAGGTTGGTAGGATCGGTCTTGCCCATGACGATATAGATCTTGCACCGCTTGTCTCCTGTTCCAGATGACCACCATTTCTAACCACCCACAAGTCAGCGTGGTGTGTCTAGAGAGATAATATGGACAAGGGACATATCCGAACCTGGCCATTGATGACGTATTCATTTCCTTCGCGACGGATATCGAGCTGGATATTCTTCGCGTCGCTCGACGCGATATCTGGCTCCGTCATCAAGAACGCGGACCGAATCTTCCCTTCTAGCAAAGGCACAAGCCACTCCTGCTTCTGGGCCTCGGTGCCATACTTGGCAAACACCTCCATATTTCCCGTATCAGGCGCCGCGTTATTCGTCGCCTATCCCCCCGCAGTGCGTGCCTTGTTAGCATTTTGTTTGAAAAAGAAAAGTTAACCTATTCTTCGAGGAAAAAGGGGGGTTTTCAAACACGTACCTCACTCGCAATCGAACACTTTCCCAAACTCTCCGCCATCAATCCATACTCCACATTACTAAACCCCGCCCCCTCCTTGAAGTGGTTTTTTGGTAGAAACATATTCCACAGACCCAACTGGCGCGCTTTGGCCTTGAGTTCTTCCATGACGACCGGGGTTTTGGCCCATCTTGCTTCGCCCGTGCCGAGTTGTGCTTGGTATAGGGCTTCGCGCGGGATGCACTCTTTTTCGACGAATTGTTCGACCTGTTTTGCGTGTGTTAGCAGTTGGGTACGTATGGTTATATGGACTGGAGTAAGAGGTGGGAGAGGGGGGGGTTTCAGATTGGGAGATAATCTAGTAACGTGAAGTAACCTAGATTTTTCTTTATCTTTACACTTACCAGATCAAGAGTCTTCTTTGCTCGTTCGCTCACAAACGGCTCCACGATCATGGGAATTCTCGTCGAGGCTACCATCGTGATTGGATTTGCACGTTCTAACCTTGAGAGAGAGGGAGAAGTAACAGCTAAAAGTATAAGACAAATATACAAAATATATAAGAATAGGGAGTTAACCCTCCTCTTCTTTCTTCCTTTTTATCTAATTTTCTAGCAAGGTCGTAGATTCCTAGGCCTGGTTTCCGGTGTTAAATGTCTTTTTAAATGTTGCTGTTATTGACTTAGTTCTGCCGTCATAGTTAGGGGCCGGTGGAGTTCAAAGTTGCCGACTCGTCTACAACAGGGACCTCGGCAGCCCTCAACCATACCCCACCCCGACCCCAAACCCCCTTTTTCGGCTTCGATGTTCAGTCAAGAAACCTAGATTGGGTTCGATCTCTCTTTCCCTCATTCGTTACTTAGTGGTAGATAGTGTGATCTCATCCTTGAGGAATGGCGATTAGGATTTCGTTCTGTTTTTCTTTTTTATCAAAGATCTATATGGGACTCTCTCATACATGATAACATTGAAAGGGTAGAGAGAGGTGACAGGGGCAAAAAGAGGGCCCCACCCTAAGATCATGGGGAAAGAAACTAGCGTTTACAACCTCGAGTTACCCCAGAATTGTTTGTTAGTTCCACTCACCCTGACAGAGGTATGTATGAAATTCGAATTCTGCGCACTTCTATCCCTGCACCAACACCTTCCACTAAGTAAGCCCATCCATTTCTTCCTTGCAAATAAAGTGTAAGTTAGAATTCTAGACGTGCGCGAAATTCAAATATCAGACTCCTATCAAGCCGCCCCGCCGCCCGAGGGGGTTATATAATCACGTGATATGTAATTGGCGTCCCTTTTAAACCTCAGACTTAGAACAATTGAAATACTACCTAGCAAATCCTATACCTATGTTCTCACTCCGCATCCCGACCTGCGCACGTCGAGGCAGCCCCGCAGCAATCTTGTCTCTGCTGTGCTACGCTCAAAAAATTAGTATCAAGCCTCCGCCAAATGAGTGCAGGTAGGGGGCCTATGGACACACTCTAACTATAAGCAATGCTCATGCTAAATTACGCTCATTCAGATTCTGCTGTTGATAATCCCCTCTTTTCATACACTTCGGGCCGTTTCCTATACAATGAGAAGCTTCGTCTCCATGAGCGATACATCAAGTTCAATGTCACCGCGCTCAAGGATGCGATTGAACGTCATGTGCAGCATAGGCAGGTCAGGGACCTGACCAGATTTAGTGAAGGGGGCTTCAACCGTATTTTCCTAGCTATTATGGAAGATGGCTTTAAAGCCACTGTGAAGATCCCTTATTGGATTTCAGTACCGAAAACATACGCAACAGCGAGTGAGGTTGCAACCCTTACCTTCCTCCGGCCGAAGGGGATACCGGTTCCAGAAGTTTACGGCTGGTCTTCAACGACCAGGAATGCTGTTGGTGCTGAGTATATTATTATGGAGTACGCCTCCGGCGTTGGTGCTGATACCTGTTGGTTTAAAACAACAAAGGAATAGAAGCACGCTTTGGTCACTGGAATTGTTGACATTGAGAAGAAACTCTTTAGCATACCATTTGGTTCATTTAGTAGCCAATATTTCGAAAAGGATGTACCGCCACAATTACAGAGTCGACTATACACACCGGGTGTGCCGGATAAGGAGGGAGACTCTGAAACCTACTGCATTGGGCCAATTGCCGATTACATGTTTTGGTACGGAAAGCGCGCAGAGTAGGATGTTGATCGTGGACCATGTATGTTAGGCCTCACGAAATCTTAATGGGAATGAATCTATTTTGCCAATATCTCGCAGGGAGTGACTCGAAAAGCTATCTCGCTGCTATCGCCAATAAGGAACTTAAGTGGGTAGAAAAGTTTGGAAAACCTCTCGAATGTGATTTTCCCCACAACACTGTCTTTCCTGGCGCGAATTCCGATAAGCATTATTTGCGCCTTCTCCAGAAATACCTTGCAATCTCACCCTATCTCTTTCCTAAGCACCCTCAGGATTCCTTGAAGCTCGCCATCCAGGTAAGGATTTTCCGCACCTTTTTCACAATGAAGCTGACAGACCCAGACTTGTAGACTCTGCAGGTCGGCAGTGGGGAGGAAATCTCATGACATTGAGAGGTGGATTAATGCGCATGCGAGATGTTTGGGACCAAGTCCCTGGCAAAAAGGATGATGGCATTCCCTGCCCAATTGAGTTCTCAGAGAAAGATCCGCCAACAAACTGAGAATGATACAATGTGGTGCAATCTGAATGCTCTTGTCAGCCATTGGCGTGATGAACTTGATGGCCTCACTGAGGAAGGTTGGGTGAGAACAGAGGCCTACGCTCATGCTGTTAAGCGGAATAAAGAGTTGATTGCAGAGTTTTCCAAGGATGGTAGTCCGGACGAGCTTGAGAATACCAGACGAGGCTGGCCATTTCAAGATCGCGAGGAGTTTTTTTAGAGTGAACAGTTCCTTGCTTCTGTTTTGTTGTTCTGTTTGAGAGATGTGTCTATAGGCGCTAGAAAGAATGTGCTTTTGTGATATGGTGGCTCCTTCTACTGAGAACTTGCACCTCTGAATGTCTTGCACCTGCTATTTGAACACTAACAGATGTGGAGGAAGGATCAATAGCAACTTGAAAATATTTCTCATAGGGCGGTGGATTGTCCATATTGAATCAATATATCGCATATAAGTATGGCACTGTCCTGGATGACGCAGTCGCTTGACTTTTTATTGATGATTGACATAAGAAAGATTATTCCCGCAGTGCATGCCTGATGTTGGCCTCTTGCACGTAAATCTTCAAGACTTCCCAAGTCTTGATGGATGTCCATGGGTCTTGGGTCTCTTGTTTCTTTTCTTCTCCTTGGTTTGCTTTTTTGCAGTGGAACATCTACGAACGACTAGCCAATTGTTATATGCGGGCTAGATGGACGATTGCGCAAGTTTTTATAAGGGTAAGAAATTTGCAAACCTTTGCCGGATACCTTCGCCATCGTGCGCTCATCAAGAGTGCGCCGCATAGTGCTAGCTAGCTAGCTTTTGCGATGGTATCATCGATCTCAGATCACTGAGCAACATTGAGAGGGAAGAAACCATTGGCAACACGACGTTCCGCGCGGCTGCGGGCCAACACTCTTTTCCTGGTGGCATGATTAATTTCTGAATTGGGAGGAGCAGAGGGAGTGGGCTGATATTCGACGAGATGCACGCAGCACCTTCGTCCTTCTCCTTTCTCTATCCATTTCAAACTGAAAGCCTCGATCAATCCCCCCCTTGTTTGCGTACGGCATCACCAGACCGCCAATTGCATAAACCACGCTTCGCTGAGACTTTTGTGTAAGCTTATATAATCCAACCGTGCATAAAAGCCCGCATCTCCTAAAAAAGCCAGCACATCCATCCTCACACCGCTCTCTTCAAACAACCTGCATCATCAGCGAGCTAGAACTCCGATTTTAATTAATATTGCCATGATTGTGCATTAGACCAACCCCATTGGAGAAAAAAAAGAAAGAAAAAGAAAAAAGAAAAAAGAAAAAAGAAACCGAAAACACGCCCAATCTAAATTGCCACATCGAAAATCTCGTCATAGAAGGAAGAAACACATGGATAGATAAATGCCGGCCGGGCGATTTTCGTCTCATCCATGATCCAACCCCCTTGGACTGCAGAAGTCCTGGAAATCCCGAGCTGAAAGGAGTTCCGCTTCTTCCTCTTCCCTTCGGAGAAGTAAAATCATTTTGTTATTTTGCCAACGCATCAGACAAGATATGTATTTCCGTTGCTCACCTCGGATTATTTTATTTTATTTTTGAAACTGCGTCAATTGTTTTACTCGCTGACCTCCGTACTAACTACCTAGGTATGTACAAATGAGCATAGCGGAAAATCAGCGGTTCCGAGCTACAGTAAGGAGAACATTCGACCTATCTTACTGCAAGAAAAAGAGTTGCTGAAATAACTCAGCACCATTAAAAATCCCGCTATGAGGCAGATTCAATCCTTGGGTCTGAAACGGGCCTCCAAGTACGACGTAGGGCCGTAAGTTCCGTGCGCACTACGGCCCAAAGCCAAAGATGATGATCAATCTTGGGGTCGGCGAACGCTGATTCACTCCCGTGAACTGGCTCTGGGGAAATGGTTAACCAACGAACGGCTGGGAGGAACGAGGAGAACGATCGTAGAGAAGACACGCGGCATATATCGGGCTTACTATGTACCTAGCTACAAGTATATTCCTTGGTATGTATGCTTCAATATAAACATCTCGAGGCGGTGAGAGAAAGAGAGAGGGAGAGAGAAGGAGGGAGAGGCACGTTCTGATCTCAGATTAGCTGTTAGGTGAGACTGACGGGTGGAAAAAAAGCTTCCATCCACTTTGTACACACGTAAATTGTAATTGGATGAGCGAAGATCGGCGAATGTGATGGAAGGAGTTGTTGTTCCTGGTGTTTACTCCAGTCGATCTAGATTTGCCTTTTTATGAACTGATCAACTTTCTATGGGCGAGGAGATAACTTTGTACGCGTGGGAATTTCCTTATACGCATACGGAGTACATGGGCCTTGATAATGTGAGCGCGGAAAATGCGCATGCAGGCTGCTCTTCTCGTGTCGACATAAACAATACCGTTGTTCATTCCAATGCCGAAAACGGGAGTTTATCAGTGGTAATCTACTCCTACATTCGGGCACAATGAAACTTAAACAAGAAACTTTGCAATGGGCCAAAGAGGTCCCGAAGTGAGGATTATTAGCCCTTTTTGCTGGAGCGGGGGAAACGGTTTTATGCACTCCCGCCCAAAAGTTGTATCATGCATGTAACATCGTCCACTCTTTAGAGTACTTTCATCTGTGGATGGAGAAACCTAAAACTGTCTCTGGTCCCTATTTTTACTGGGCAGAACTTATCGACCAGTCATATGTTTGAACTCGCATAAATATGCTCCAGACATGGAACAATTGCAATGTGCAAGCAAGCAGAGGCTGCGGCATCTGCATCCGTGGCTCAGACTTATGAATAGCATTATTGGGTGAGTATAAAAAGGAACAACACTTCGCAAAGGATTCCGTATGGTTGGTTCATGGGAGGAAAAGTGTGGATATATGATACATAAGGCAGCTGCATTCGTGGGGCTGCATATCATCAGCAAAAAAGCATATTCTACTATTCATTATTGCCCATTCAACAATTGTGCAGAAAAATGAGGCTTCAAATCGGGATGCGTCATATATATTATTTTTCGCAAACTCGTGGAATAAAATGAAGGTTCGAGAGAAAAAGCGCTCTACGTAACCAGCCGTTTCGCATGAAAGGTTGAAACATGGGCATTCAAGTTGAAACACCACCAGCCATGCAAAAAAAAAGCAAGGCGGCACAGGCCCTCTCGGAATATACCAACGATACTCTGTATAAGCTTGGGGGATGGTCTTTTTTTGGACCCTCATGCGTTTTCAAACTTCAGACTGGCCCAACAATGACATGTTCTGGCCCATTATTTGCTGTTGGTAAGGAGTACCACGAGGATTTGCGAGGACCCTGCTGCTCCGCCCTCCCTGTGTATCCATTGTGCATGCATATACCTCTGTATCTCTGGACCTACGGCCATTGAAAGTAAGTAAATAAATAGACATGCACAATAGTAGGTAACACAGCAACGATGGCTCAATTTAAACGGATCCTGGTGTTGAAACCCTTTTCCTGTGAAGGAAGGGTTTGGTGGATCATTGGACATGTAGGGATTGGAAAAGAGGCGCTTACTCAGACAAGTCAGGCAGTAAGGCAACACTAGTGATTACATGGTATGTTTTCCCGGGGGACTATTGTTATGGTCAACGAATGGTCAGAAACCCTGCTTATTATTATGTTGTTGAGTAATAAACATGCTAGGATCTTGCTCTCGTGCAGCCATATAACTGCAATGTGCATTGGTTCCAAGTGTAGTCTTATGTAGCGCTAATTTCTCAGCCTATTATTCAAAACAAATGAATGCATCAAAAAGGGGTAGGTTGTAGCGTGCTCGAGAGTTTGTTTGTTTTGATGGACTTGTGCTTGTGGGATGTTGTCGACTGCTCACTGGATATATCAGCATTTAAGGGTCGAGAGCTTGCAACAAGAGCTCCAGACAAGTGTTCTACATAGAGAGGAACTTGCAGGGCCCGCATTGCCTGCATTGAATGGGCCCACTGGGTTGTGAAACCTGCAACTGCAATCTGTCTCAGATATCTGTATCAAGCAACAAGTACAGAGTACCTGAGACAGACTGGAGGATAGATACAAAGGACTGTCATGTGCTTTGATATGGCTCAGAGATGATGGGATCTAGCCCATCAGTGCAGAGTAAATCTGATAAAGTCAATATGAGGTCTCATGATAACACCGATAAGACCCTTCCAAGTGATTCCTCCAAACCTAGGTTTTCTGTGCTGGTGCCGGTCTGAGCACTGTGTTTCGAGCTGGGAAGGGTACAGACAGCTGATTGGTCAGGTGGGGCCAGGGACCTCAAGGTACCTCTTGGCTGGAAAGACTGCCCTTTCTCAGTGAGTGACAGCCGCGGCCAATCGCAGCGGCTGTTTCTCGGACCAGCAGCAAGATTCCAGACCATGCCCAAGACGTGCATTGTCTCATCCAGTTAGGCGTAGACGTGACCCTCCATTGCCGCTGGCGTCATAAACCCAAAGAAAGGCGCTATGCCCGGTCTGGGGCAAGCGTGCCTTGGTACCCACAATGATGGCGTGGCACGTTGATACTGAGCTAGTATCTCCGCTAGTCAGCAATGGGACTAGTGTCATCAGCACCTAACGCTAACAACCAACTGCATCATCACCCCAACGAATGATGAGCCACCACAGGGATCAGCTGCCATTCTTACCACAACCCAGTGTCCATCTTTCTGGGGGTGGCACCAACTTCTTCTTGCTGATCAGTCCACCCACCCCACCCCTTATTTGCCGTCTGACAGTGTTGAAGGTCGCTCTGCAGTTTCGGAAAACAACCGCCATTCGACTCAAAGCAGTTGCAGCCCAGTCCATCACTTGCCGCGTTGAGCACGGATTGAGGGGTATCGAGTCCCTTGGTAGAGAGCTAGTCTCTGCATGGCCCGAATTATGCCGTATATGCACTAGTTTCCAATCTCCGCTACGACATAAGGAGCTAGACTGGGTGCATACATAGTACATCTTGACCGGGGTGGATAACTGCCACTCCCGAGTCCCCATCTGCAACGGGAATCCGTTGTTGATTGCGTGGTTGATAGTGGCGACCCCTGGCGAGAGAGCTTGCTGATTCCGCTAGACAGAGGCCACCTGGCTGTTTCCACGCCAGGCTGTGCCTCTGTCCACGTCACAGCACTGTGTAATCTCCCCCAATACCTGTATTGTTACCGTCACGCTAGCTAAGCCACCATTGAGAAGGCTGCTGGGCTGCGGTATGCGTTACATAAGCCCCCTTAGGTTGTTGGTATTATGTCATGATGGGCGTCAGCGTTATTGGCTGGCGCCGTTAGGTCCACGCGCTTCTGCCCCATTCGACCACTTTCTGTACTCGTCGGGTGACTCAATGGTACCTGGAATTCGTGAGCAATCTGGCCTGTTCCGGGCGGTATTTCCACCCCAAGATGTCACTCCCAGGTACCTGGCGGACCTTCTGACGGCAGCTTCACTTCTACACCGCCCAACTGCGCTCTTCCATCTTTCTCTCTCCTTCCCTTCCCCCCCAGGATCTTCGTTCATATTCCCTCCATCCATCTGCCTTTCCCTCTCTGCTTCTCTTTTCGTTCTTCACTCTCCTTCCCCCCTCCACACGTTACCTACCTTCGACCGACCTTAAACCTCTCTCTTCGTCTTCCCTATCTCCTCCTTCATCCTCGCTTCTCTCACCTCCCATCCACGCCAATCCTATCATCACCCCCCTCGATTCCCCCGACATCGCTCCCTGCCTGCCAAACGACGAGTAGCTGGTTCGCTTCATTGTTTCATCGAGTGATTTCTCCTGGTGATCTGGTTCTACGCACCTTCATCCCTCAGCCGGGCCTGTTCAATCTAGCAGTTCAGCTACCCGTGTTGCCTTGAGGACGTCTGCCTGCCCCCGTCAACTACAGCACTCTCGCAGCTCAGGTATTACTCCGTGCATACTTCTACAACGCCACAGGCCTCATCAACAATCTCCCAGGCTCGAGCAGTTATACCAGTACATTCCACGCTTATAAGTCGGTTAGAGCTTCAACCCGGTATTGCAGGCTCTACGACTTTGTTCAATCGAAAGCTGTCAGATGTGATCGGCCCAGCAACCATAGCAACAACAGGAACTTTGAGTCGTCAGTGACAGTTGTCAAGCAGGTCTTTGGACACGCCTCCAATCCCCATAGATTGTGTGGAACCGTCTAGAGCGGAGACCCGCCTGCGTGGCCATCCGTCCCAGTGACTCATCGTCACTTGTTGTTGGCATCGTGAACAGTGTTCTATATTAGACGCTTTCTCTCCCCTTTCTACGAGAGCCTTGCTACCAGGTGTTCGAGGTTCTGACTTAAGGCCTTTTAATTCTTCACGACCTTTTACGCAGCGATTTAATCTCACATTGGTCCATACGGTCCCCAGTCGACCGTCGGCTTTTTCCTTGCCTATTATATACTCTTCGCGCCATCGCGGCTTCATTCTTTACAATATCGATCCAAATGCAACTATAACGGTCCTTAACCATTTCCTTTTTTCTCTCATTGCTTAGGGAGACCTTTCTCCTACCCGCCGCAAACCCAACGATCTTTTTTCTTTCCCTTTGTTTTATATATCAGTTTTGGGAAGTATTTATATGAGCCTCTGATCGACGTCACGGTGTTTTTCGTTCTTTCGACTTTTGGGCTGGGTGGTCGTCCTTTTCGCAGAGGGGTTTTCAGCTATTCTTATCCCTGTACAGATCCATCACAGCTTGCTCCTTCATAGCGTTGTTGTTCTCCGTTTTCTCGTCCCGACGAAGTTTGGCCAGCCATAATCGTCACGGTTCCGCTCCTGTTTACCATTTACCTTATACAAACTCTTTCGTGGATTCTTCGATCCAACCACACTAATCGATATGGATTGCTTGCGGGCCAAGTTTGTCCAAGGACAGCTCCTGGACAACCGTTTCATTACTGTCGCTCCACTCAACCATGGCTCCTTTGGGATGGTCTTCCTTGCCGACGATACTGTTACGGGAGATCAGGTTGCAATCAAGTGCTTAACCAAGCCTTCTTCGACAGAGCCATCCTCACTTTTGGCTGTTGATGAACGTTCTGAAGAACTCGAATGCCACACCCGCTTGGGATATCACCCTAACATCGTCAACTTGGTCCATTCATTTGAGACAAATTCCCATATCTTCTTGGTGTTGGAATATTGTTCCATGGGAGATCTGTACGAAGCCATCAGGAATAGCCGCGGGCCTTTGCAGACGGAACATGTTCGTGAGTTCATGCTGCAACTCGTGAACGCTATTGAGTACATGCATTCTAGAGGGCTTTACCACAGAGACATCAAGCCGGAGAACATTTTCCTTACTCAAGATGGCTCGATGAAGCTTGGCGACTTTGGTTTGGCGACTGCAAGCCCATGGTCCTATGAGGCATGCGTTGGGAGCGATCGTTACATGGCACCAGAACAGTACGAGCCTACCGCAAGCGGTTATTCGACAACACAGGCGGACATTTGGTCTATCGGGATCTGTTTGCTCAATATTCTATTCTCGAGAAACCCCTTTGCCACGCCAAGCGAGTCCGATATTCTTTTCGCTGATTATAGCCGGGACCGACAGTCTCTTTTCGATGTGTTCCCCAATATGTCACAAGATACCTTCGAAATCTTGTCAAACGCCATGGCCCTGGATCCCAAGAAACGCTCTCTGTCTGAAGTCCGGGAAGGAATCCTTCGTGCTGTGACCTTTACTACCGATGACGACAGTCTGGATGAGTTTTGCACCGAGGAGCGAGACGTCATTCAGGCCAGCGCTTATCGTGAACCACTTCGCACGCCATCGATTCAGAGCCCCCAGATCAACCAAGGCGACTCGTTCCCCTGGGCCAAAGCCTTGCAGTCGACCCCTCCCCAGCCTATTCGACAGCTTTCTGTAATTCCCGACACAGAAAGCTACACCGAGGACCTCTTCCCTGCATCTGAGGTTGGCGGTATGTCCTGGTACTCCGTTCAAGCCGGAACCCCTTCGGTTACGTCGGCATTCGACTCCACCATTAGTGCTTCCTTCAAGTCCATTGGGATGCGTCCGGTTCCTACTTCTACGCTTCGACCATCTGATCCACGACCCATCAGCGGATCCTTGCCAACCAGTGGGGGCCGGCCTATCCCTGCGATGTCAATGGTTTTTGGTAAAGGCAAATCTGATGGCATTTCTAAGAGCTGGAGTGATCTGTGGGACGAAGAGGAGTCAGAGCAGGAGGAGGTCGCCCTGCAACAGCGTCAGGAACAGAACTCACGCACCTGGAGTAATGGGAGCAAGGAAGACGAAGCTACTGACGATCCTGCTGCTCTCTCGGAGCCTGCCAGCAGCTCCTTGGTTAACTCCCGGTCCAGCCCCATTGATCACACTAATGCTGTCGCCATCCCAGCGCCTCACCATCACGGCGACGATTTCGAGGAGAATCGTTGTCCTTCATCAAGCCAATTCCATCCGTCCAAGTACTCGCCACCAAAGCAATCGATTATGGACAAATGGGCAGCTCTCGGGGATAAGAGACGCAAGTACCATCAAAAGCCCGACAAGCCCCGAACCTTGAAGAAGAAACGGTCCATGAACTTGAATTGGCGCAAGGATAGCTCTGCTAGTGACTCTGATACACCGACAAAGAAGGATGGGGCGTCAAGCCATGACGGGAAACATTGGTTCAACCAGCATCAGTATCTCCTGGACCAAGATTGGCGTCGAGATCCATTCCAGACGATCAAGCCGAAGAAGAACGCCTCCCCTGTGGGTCACTACGACGGCGGTATGGATGATGACGAGTTTGACTTCATCGGCGGCTGGCATGATCTCCATCTATAATCCTTCGTTCCGGGCTCGGACCTCGCCTTATTTGCTTTTCTTCTTAAATATATATTCGCCTACTGCCTTTTCTACCCTGTTCTGAGCCGCATTGTCTGCTTTCACATTATTCTGCTGCTGTTTGCAATACCATTCTGCCTCTCTGCTTTTGACCTGTGTTCATTTATCCCGTTATTTTGGTTCGCTTCCGTGTTGTCGCTTCTCATGTCTCTACTCATTGAAATTGCTGTTCCCTTATATACCAAGTGTTTGTCTCGAGGTGAAGGTGTCAGATTGGGCCTTTCCCTTGTCCTGTATAACTATTATTATCCAGCATCTATACAAGGAACGGCATGGCGGAGCGCGGTGTTGACGTTGGGAGATTCTTGGGTTGTGTTTGCACCCTGAGAGGCGTTTTTGACGGTTCCATTTTGGGGTCTTTTCTTTCTTTTTCGTTTTTTCTTGCATCACATTACTACCTTTATTCCCTATTGTTATCCAGCACATCTGCAGACATGCGACATTTCAGAACAGAAGGAAGGGGAGTGGGCGAACATCGTGGAGGAAAGTCTGTGGTACTTGGAGCGTGAGACGATGCTCCAGTTACCAGCCACTTTTGATTTTTTTTTTTTTGAAAAAGTGGAAGGGGAGGAACGAGTGGTATCTTTGGGGGATTATTGACAGGCCTTCCTTATTGACTTGCTTTTTTGTTTTGCGCGGAGAAACTCCGATTTCTTTTTCAAACCATCTCTATTCTTGAACAAAAAGGGCGATTTGCTTTCTTTGTTGGGTTTGCTACTGGGCGTGTGTACTTTTAACCAGCACTTGAGTAGATCTGGATTGGAGTGAGGGGGGAAAATGCACGAAAGAAAAAAAAAGGGAAGAGAAGGAGTGTCTGGCAATTGGAAGGAATCATGAAGGGGAAATAGAAATTAGCAATATCAAGCCATTTCCCACCATGAAAACTTGATAGTCTTTTCTGATAGTTGTCAATAACTGTTTCTGTGACTTTGTGAGTATGCATGGGTTGGATTATGGCGCAAGTACTGTATGTACATGCTGAGAGTAGGCAAGTGAAGGTGTTCGATTTGGACTCCACTATGCTTAAGCATGAGGGTGGATCTTGACTGGAGTCGATGCTGATGCTGATGCTGTTTCTGTTGTTTGTTCATAATGATAGCAAGATTGCTACACCGCTCTTGCCTAAGCCTTCCACTTGGGATGAAGATACCTGAGACTACTGCTAGTTCTAGTTCTATATACTCCGCACAAGAGCATCTATAGGCTAGTCAATGCATGGTGGTGGGGAGAGATCATACATACGAGCGAGGTATTTACAATGGTCTGGTTAGAGAGTTAAATAAAAAATACCTCATTCAACACAGATTCCAATTCCCTGACATTTGAAAGAAAAAGGTGGCGGAGTAGGAAATGCGCTGATTGAAGAGAAGAGCCCATGCATCGCATCATCACGAAGAGGACAGCTAGCTGGATGGAGCTTGACCCTCCAACGCTTTGACGTTTAGTGATGGAGATTGGGGGCTTTTTAGGTGGGCCTTGGGTTAGCACTTATTAGCCCCCCCAATAGCAGGTGGCCCCAACCAGCTGACGTCTAATCGCCCATTTATAATTCTGTTATGGACAAGGCAAGGGTTCGTGCGTCTGACATCTTACAGTTGTATCGAGGGACCCTGGCCACTCTTTCTTTCTTTGATCACCAAAAGGGGAAATCTTTACACTCTGGCCACTTTGGACTCTTTTCTCTGCAATACACGGTTGGACCTTTCTCACCCTTTACTAACAGCGAACGAAAGGCTTTGCGAAACTTGATCGAGCTCATTCTCAACCTTTCCTTCCTTCCTTATCGCGATAACGATTGTCGGTCAAACATCAAATTCCACAAGCGCGCGCAAAACTTCGCCGATCAGTGTGTCCACACGTTTCCTTCATCGCCGTTCATTCGTTCATTTCTCGAGGGCGCGCGCTCTCTCTCTCTCTCTATCCTCAGCTTGGATTGAAAGGACACAGAAAATAAACCCTCGATCATTCGCCTTTTTGTTCTTCAACGATGTTGGTCGTCGGATTATCAGTTTAAATTATTAACCGCTCTTCCCCCCCTTAGTAATTTCCTTCCCCCTTTATGGCGTGACGAAAAAATTCTGTTGGGCATTTTTTTCTGTGTTTTGTCTCTTAGCGTTTGATTTTGGGAAGGATACCTGTTGCGGGATTTTTCTTTGTTGGTTTTTGCAGCATTGTATGGGTGGGAAAGGTGAGGGCTCCTCTTTTTCTTTTACGTTTGGACGCGTTCAATGATTAGAAGTTGGGTGGTTCGGTTTAAAGGAAATATAGCTAACGAGGCCTTTTGATTATGACAGGATTTCTTGAGCACAGCATATGATTTGATCGCCCGTTTGTCTTTATTGCCTCATGAACGCATACGCCGCATAATAAACCCCCAAAACAATAGACCTTTTTTACCCACGACCAAACGATGCGCCGGCGCTCGTCGTCGTTCTCCCTCCCTACCAAAACCCTCCTCCCGCGTGGAACAGATTTCCTCCTCTATCTGCTCGGCTTCGTAGCTGTGGCGGGGGTGGATGGCGGAAATGCTGTGAATCCACATAATAATAACTACACGGACCCGCACTCGATTTGTCCGATGAGAGGCTTCGCGGATGTGCAGAGGGAATATATACGCCACCCGATCTGTTGGGAGCCGCGGTGGATCGCTGATGTGAAGGTTGAGGAATCGACGACGCAGCCATCTGCAGCGGTGATAACAGCGGCAGCAACCACTAAAGGAGGAGCAGATGACACGGGAAGTCATCCGTCGTCGATATCGGTATCAGTAGGTGCGACGGGATCGCCTGCGCCGGAAACTGACCAGGAGTTGGATACCGACTCTCCGCTCGATAATGCCAAGTTCCTATCGTTCGAGGAGTGGAAGAATTTGAATTTGGCCAAAGTGGGCCAGTCGGCGGAACATGTGCGTGGGACCCGGCAAGGCGGTGCTGATACTGCTGCCAAGGGCGGACGGACGCGACCCGGAGGGATTGATAATGCGCTCGACTCTCTCGGTGAAGATGCGGAGATTGAGCTTGAATTTGGCGGGTTTGGGCCTGAGGATTCGGGACCGGCGTCGTGGGAGCGGAAAGTTGGCGAGGACGGTCAGATTCCTCCTGTTCAGAGTGGACAGCAGGGACATGCTGCTACCCAGGGGGCTGTGGGAGAGGTGCAGGCCGATAGCGAATCTCTTGGAAGCAGGAGTCGCAGAAAGAACGCGGGGACTACGTGCAAGCAACGGTTCAATTATGCGTCTTTTGACTGCGCGGCTACCGTGCTGAAGAATAACCCTGAGTGTAAAGGGTCTTCGGCGATTTTAATTGAGAATAAAGATAGCTACATGCTCAATGAATGTCGGGCAAAGGATAAATTCGTCATCCTGGAACTCTGCGATGATATCCTGATAGACACTATTGTCCTTGCCAATTACGAATTTTTCAGCTCTATCTTCCGCACGTTTCGTGTCAGCGTCTCGGACAGGTACCCGGCAAAGGCGGACAAGTGGAAAGAGCTGGGTACTTATGAGGCGCATAATACGCGCGAGGTCCAGGCCTTTGCGGTCGAGAATCCGCTTATCTGGGCGAGATATGTGAAGATTGAGTTTTTGACGCATTATGGGAGCGAGTTTTATTGTCCGGTTAGTTTGATTAGGGTGCATGGAACCACTATGATGGAGGAGTATAAGAATGACGGAGAGGTGAGGGGAGACGAGGATGTTGCGGAGGATGCCGCTGTTGCTGATGCGGCGCAGGAGACGCAAGTTTCGGAGGGTATTGTATCGGGAGGTCAGACACTGCCAAGTTCTGCTGAAGGAGATGCTGAGAATCCACCAACTGAGGCTGGACAGCAATCGACACAGCGCGAACAGGTGGTATCCCCGACTCCAACTCGTGTGACGCCTCATGATATCTGCGTCCCCAAGGGGAACGAAATTGAGGCATTGCTCCTGAGAAATTTTACCTACGACAACAATACTGCTACGTGTGCTGTTCAGGATCCACCGCGATATACCCCAACTCAGACAGCGACTCCTGTCGAGACACATTCTACGGCGGTGGCTAGTCAGACTTTAGACAACGCTGCTGATATCCCACCGTCTGCTCCTCCCAAACACGAAGGATCAGCGAGCTCGGACGCACCCGTAGCTGCACAACCTGACACAGAAAACGGCCATGCGCAAAAAGTTGGGCATGAATCGCGACACCCGTCGTCGTCGTCATCTTCATCATCGGCTATTCCCAGAGACGAAAGTGCGACCGTTGCATCGACGGAGACACAAAAGCCGTCGTCTACCGTCGTGCAACAACAGCACCATCAAGCACCCCCGCCACCCAACCCGACCACACAGGAATCATTCTTCAAGTCCGTCAACAAACGCCTTCAGATGCTCGAGACCAACTCCTCCCTTTCCCTCCTCTATATCGAAGAGCAATCCCGCATCCTCCGCGAAGCCTTTAACAAAGTCGAAAAGCGCCAACTCGCCAAAACCTCAACATTCCTCGAAGGCCTCAATACCACCGTGCTGCATGAGCTGCGCGAATTTCGGCGCCAGTACGACCAAACCTGGCAATCCGTCGTGATCGAATTCGAGCAGCAGCGCCAGCAGTACCACCGCGAAGTCTTTGCGGCCACGACGCAGCTCAGCGTCCTAGCGGACGAACTCGTGTTCCAGAAACGCGTCTTGATTATCCAGAGCATTTTTGTGCTTATTTGTTTTGGGCTGGTGCTGTTCTCGCGCACGACAGTGGGGAGTTATCTTGAGTTCTCGCGCGTGCATAGTATAGTTTCGCGGTCACAAAGTTTTAGATCGCCGTCGCCGTCGTTTGAGACACCGTCGAATAGCCCGAGCAGTGACTCGTACCATCAAGACAAGCAGAGACTTCACTTTACCCACGGTCATCATCAGCAGCAGCATTCTCACCACCACCATCGCCGCAGCCCGTCCGAAGAATCTCTCGACGAAGACATCTTGCCCAATAATAACAATAACATTAACAACAATCCGACAATCGCCTACTCGCCACCCACACCCATCTCCGAAACCGCAAGCCACTGCCACTCTGACGGCGAAGAAGAGAAAGGAGACCCATCGTCGGCTTCACGCTCACACTATCAGAGTTCAGTGCGTTCGTCGAGCTCGGACGCGGCGAGTAGTGCGCTGGGGTCGGTGGCGGTGTCGCCGGCTATAAGACCTGAGAGCAGTTCGCCGATTTTGGGCGGCAACCCGGCGGGGGAGTTGGAGGTGTTATTGGAAGCGTCGCAGGGGCAGTCGTGAAGGATGGGATTCCTTTCGAACGCGCAACTACGATTGGTTGGTTGGAGGAGGTTGTTTATATAAGAAAATTTTATGTTTTTGCATATCTACGTGACAATATGCTGGTTGAAGCGGCGCTATGGGGTGCATCACAGGGGAATTTCTTCGGATGGCATTAAGGGGGGGGCTTCCTTGTGTGTTTTATCCCCGCCATCAAAGAGCCACGATAAAGTTGTTGAACGAATAGAGAAGGGGGTGCGCATATACGCACCACGCCTCGGTACTACTCCACGTCCAACCATGACACAATCCTGTCAATGGTCTTAGGATCATATAGGCACCTAATTGCTTGTCTGCGCGGCGTCTGTCGGCCTGTCAGGGTCGTGAAGGGCAGAGAGGGCTAGTCTACAAAGGAAATCTGATGGAGTGACATTCCGCCAAATCGAGATATGCGCCCCCCTCTTTTGCGCGGACATTGTTGTTACCTCAGAGGGGGTATTTGGGTCATGGTTATGATACAGGTTATATGAATGGCCTACACATAGTGAGAGCCTGGACGAAGAGAGTTGGCTGGTTTATGATTATGACCGCATGATGATGAAAACGAACAAGGGAATTTTAGTTTATGATGGGATATATATATTTGTTATGTTTGCGAGGGCTTTTTTAAAGCTATTACTTACTACAACTAACTTATGTAAATATTGTAATAAATATTGCTTCAGAGGCTGCTTGATATAAGAGATAGGAGGTTGTTTGGCATATAATATACATGACTCCTTTTATATGAGGTTGATGGCGACATATTTGGGATGGAAGGGGACTTTTGATACCAAGTAAGATATTTATTTTATTCTTCAACACAGTTTAATGGCCTTCCTAATTCCCCTTTGCCTTCTCGGTAGTTATTCCATTGTAGAAATTTAACCTCTGTCTTTTTTCTGCTACTGATTGTTTGAGAACATATATATATCTAGCATGAAAGACAAGGATATATCTTTTCCCCTTATGACTCTCTGATAAAACTACCTCTTTTATTCAAATGTCACCACGGACTAGCATGATCCCCGCACACCCCGACCTGTCTGTAGAATAATACGCATCCTCTTAAGAACACCAGGCTGTTGCCAGGTCAATTGCCAGTTTCAACTCACTTGAAGCGATGACGTTGGTGGTCGAGTGAGTCATCTGTTGTCAAGTGCAGCAACCTTTGAGCCCGTTGCCGTAGTAACTATCTTTCTCTTTATCCCCACAAACAGCTAAATTTCTGTCCATCTCTTGGAACAGGGAAGCGACAGACATAGATTCTTGCTGTTTCTTTCTGGACTTCACCTAGCAGAAGACAGATTCTTATTTATTTTATCCCAGTCCCTTGAACCCAGTGGATTAGAGACTTCTAGCTTTCCCCCCTGCTCTTTGTTTTGCTGGTAAACAGTCAAATCAGCTCCAACCGGAAATTTCTCAGGGCAACAAATTCTCCGTCGTGCGACGCATCAACAACTCTCGGCACCAACCTTGATTCGAATTTTATCTCTTTCCATTCACGATTATCTCCCCAAACAAACCCCAAGGCCTTCCATAACAAGTCCTCCCTTCAGCGAAAATCTCCAAGCTCTCAAGAGCACCTCGTTTCCCACCCCAACACACAAACAACAAAACCTTTAGAAAGGAAACAATGGACTCCAACATGTCCGACCTTCCCAGAACCACCACCTCCTCTCCACTCGCAACCCGCTCGACAAACACACACCTCTCGTCCATGAACGAACCTACAACAACTCCAGGCGCCGCAGCAGACCTCAAGGCCGCAAATACCAAGACCATGGAATACCATCGACAGGTGTTGAAGGAGAAGTTGGAAGATGGGAAGCTGTGAGTACTTTCCCCCTAGTCTTGGATCTGTCTTGTTTTTTTCTTTCTACTTTGCTTTTCCAAGTCCGCAATCGTCTAACTTGCCACTTTTTCCAAACGTATAGGGAGAAACCGGGTCACTATGTCTCACCGTCTGATGGGATTATGAGCCCCTGTACGAAGAAGTTGAGCGATTTGAAGACCAAGCGGTTTAAGAAGTACGTTATACGACCCCATCCACCTCGCTGCCGCTGTTCCCGCCGAACTTGAATGCCTGCTGTCATGTTTTACTATGCCGCTGACAGTAAATTTTTTTTTTTAACTCTCCAGCTCTGGAAAAGGCCAATCCCTCTTCGCAAAGGCCATTGGCAAGAAATCGATCGAAAAGATGAACGCGGAACAGAACAGCAATACCATGCCGTCTGCCGAATAAACCGGAGTAGAACACCATCTTTGCCGGGCGGGAGCCG
Source organism: Polytolypa hystricis UAMH7299 (assembly GCA_002573605.1). Classification (NCBI taxonomy): domain Eukaryota; kingdom Fungi; phylum Ascomycota; class Eurotiomycetes; order Onygenales; genus Polytolypa; species Polytolypa hystricis. Next base: position 84,747 of record PDNA01000024.1, on the reverse strand, counting down.
CTCCTTTACCTGATTCCATGGGTCGGGACGGCACACGCTTCGTCGTTGGCGAAATTTGCCCTTGGAAAAAGGAACTGGACGATGGGTTTCCTCCGCTAGCATTCGACGCGTCTTTCTCGGCGCTATGGAACACTTTCTCTCTTTACGACTTTCTTTTTTTATGCTTTTTAGACCGCCTTGTTGACTTTTTTTCTCTCCCTCTTATTCTTTTTCTTTTCATGTATGACTTATCTCTTTCACACTCTTTTTGCTTCTTCTCTTTTGTCGACACTAGGGTGTCTGCTTTATCGGTTGCGGTTATGGCGTTGGAAAACATAAATACGGTGGTTATTGGATTGGGAGGAAATTGCTTTGTTTTTGTGGTTTTTGGTGTGTGGTTGGCTATTGGAATGGGGCATATCTTATCTTAGACAGGAAGTTATGCTTACTTGTTAGGATGTAATAAGCAGAACAAGTTTTGGGAAGTTTTGAAGATTTATGTGCAAGAGGCTAATATTAGGCGTGCACTGGGGGGCGCGGAGCTGCTGGTAGACCCACAATGTATAAATTCATCACCGACATTTCGAGTTGAAGCACCTCGGGCCTCTAGGCGACTTTCACTTTTGGTCAAGCTCTACTCTGTACGTCGTACCCATATTCATTTCCTTCATTCATTTGGAAGAGAGCAGGACGGGCTATCAAGGTTGGAAACTGGATCTAATCAGCACGTGTCGATAAGGAGGCTCTTCCACGCTTAGCTATATTTGTTCTGGCCATTCCCTTTGCATCAGGAAGATTCTGACCCTGCGATTAATTCAATGATATCATATCTTAGGCAGGCAGCTCGCGGGAATCAATAGGAACGCACGACCATTGCAATCATATAGCTGGTGCTGATAATATACAGGACACTGAGATTCAATTGCTGACTTGCTCAATGATTTGAGATACCTGGGCATCATCCTCTGATATACTAACCTATCCAGATTCAAGTCTACTGATGTCACACATCATTAAACCGTGTTCAATGCAACTTGATGCCGGGGAATTGTTCATTGCAATGGGCTATTCAGGGTGGAAGCACTGTACCTTCTTACAGGAAGCCTATGGCCATATCCTGAACCCTTATCTGTGCCAGGTCTTCTCTTCTCTTCTGAGGTTCCAGGGAGGTGAACTGGGTCTTTTTTGGCTTGGTCAGATGCTACGAGCCATGTCTTTATGGACAAGACGAATCACTCTTGAGGGCCCCAAGACGAACAGGTATGTACGGCCTCGATTGCCTTGATGTTTCTGTTCCTCTGGGGCCGGAACATGGTCAATCAACTCGGGAAATGGATAGAAAGCCAGAGGCTGTTGTTCAGATGTGAATTCCTAAACACTCACAAGGTCAAGATAGGTTTTTCAACGCAAAGACTCGGTTTATTGCTGCTGAGAACTGCATGTCTGTTGAGTATGCACTGGTACCTTCCTCGGACTGCGACTGGGATCCTTGCCGTACTGGGGCTTTATAAGCAATCGTTTTCGGCCTTTCGGCCTTTCGGCCCTTCGGAGGGCTTATTGAAGGCTGAAGGTGCGTTGTGTATTCAGCACTCAGATAGTGATGGACAAGTGTGGTGCTACGAGCACTATGTACGGAGGCATTTTGTGGGCTTCCTTTCTCGAGGAGGAAGATACTTCGTGGATGTTTTGGTGAGTAGTTGTTATCCCTAATTCTCAACAAAAGGGTTCTTGGAATTTACAGATCTTTAGAAATAATTTCTGATTTGTAACTCATAGTTTTGATATTTACCACATGCCCCTTTGGATCGATAAAGTGAAACTGTCTATCGGATGTAGTTACGTGGCGTTTTATATCAACATCACGTGATATCTACTGGAAGTGGATCGTTTGACACTCTCCGATGCGATCAGTGGCCTCTATGACGATGAGGCAATTACTCATCGATATTGCTTTCTGGACGTGAGGCTATTTTGCCAGTTACTTGGTATTCCCCTCGTTTTGTGGCAGATGTCGCTTCGAGCAGCATGGGATTGTCATGTGGTGTCCAGCCCTGATATGTACTCTGTACACCTGTATCAGATGATCCCTGCATCTCGGGCTTCAAGTCTTCCGCCTAGATTCGGAAGTTGCATGGCGTGCTCCGTATGGGAACTCTCCGTACTACGTATGAAGCGCCGGACTGCAATGTTTTATATGAAGCCGGGGCATGCTTTTCGCCCCAACACCAACCGAAGAAGTCAAACAGCAACTCTCGGGCTGCCGGCTGAACATCCATCGGGCGACCCCACAGAGCAGATTTTTTGGCGAATCGCCAAGGGCCGTTAACTCAATTAAGCTTATACAGGCTGATCATGGTTACATAATAGACGCATAGTGGGCTTCGTGTAAAGACTACTCTGTACGGGGTCACTTGCTTTCGAAACTAATCCATGCATAATGCAGATCAGGAAAAGATTTGCATACATATTTAATACGCGCGATGTTCGCTGATAATGGTCGCTATGGAGTTCTCGCACAGACCTACTTGACAAAAATGCCTACCATGTTATCTCGTCTTCTTCCTCTGGCTTTGCTTTCCAACCCTGTAATGGCTGCGAGCCTCTATGCTTCCCATTATAGCGGAACAGTGTCCTTGTTGACACTCACGGACTCAAATGGGGAATACTCACTTACCGAGACCTCAACCGTTATAGGCGGCGGTACACTTCCTTCGTGGCTTACCTGGGACTCCGCTTCTCGCACGTTGTATAGCAACGATGAACGATTTTCTGGCACGGGTTCTTTGACAGCATTCTCTGCTGCAGAGGATGGAGCGCTTTCAGAGCTGGTGAAGGTGAATGCTCTTTTTGGTGGTGTCGCAAGCACATTGTACGGAGGTGACAATGGAACTGGATTCATTGCCACTGCTCACTAGTATGTTAAATATTGACCATAACATCTTCATTACCCATTGCTGACCTCTGCAAATAGCCAAGCATCCAGCCTTTCGACATTCAAGCTGCCCCTAACCCCTTCGTCTACGGAGCAACAAACATTCGAGTATGAGCTCACGCAGCCAGGCACCAACCCATGGAGGCAGGAAGCTCCCCATCCTCACCACGTGGTTATTGATCCCACAGGTAGCTTCCTTTTGCTACCAGACTTGGGCGCCGATTTGCTCCGCATCTACTCCATAGACAAATCGTCAGGGCAACTTACTGCATGCTCTGATGTCGCTACTGCGCCAGGGTCTGGTCCAAGACACGCCGCATTTTGGTCGTCTCCTGAATCCGATACAAGGGTGTTTGTTGCCGATGAGCTACGCAACACTGTGTCTGGTTACACCGTCACGTATGCGAATGACTGCCCCTCCTTCGAGCTCCAGCAAGTTTTGACTCCATACGAAAACAATGCCACCGCACCTGCGGGGACAAAAGCGGGAGAAATCAGGGTTAAGGATAACTCCTTGTATCTGACGAATCGCAACGATAAATCCTTCAATGGCAACGACTCCATTACCCAGTTCACCATTTCTTCAGATGGGTCTATTGCGTTCCACGCCCTCACTTCATCGCATGGAACATACCCGCGCACTTTTGATATCAATCAAGCTGGTGATTTGGCTGCAATTGGGGACCAGACGACTGCGAACGTTGCTATCGTACTTCGAGACACAACCACCGGAGAACTTGGCGATAAGGTTGCGGACCTGAGGATTGGGGCCGTCGGTACCCCTGAATCAGAGGATGGTGTGAGTGCCGTTATCTGGGCTGAATAAGGAGTCACTGGATTGGGGCGTGTTCCCCCCCCCCCTCCCTATGCTGACAAGTGGCTTTTTTGATGGTGGTGGTGGTGGTGGTGGTTGTCGTTGTTCGACCTTACTGTATATAGACCACAAGCTGGTTATGAAAGTCGATCGTTGATTATAAAAGATAAAGAATTGCTGTATCGAGGCGTTTACGAACAAGGCTGGGGTTTTACCCTTGCATCCTCTATAATAGTAATACCTAATTTGATCCGATAACCATACCCTTAGTGGCCTTTGAATCTTTAGTAATTCTGGACCATCCATAGGAGTTTGAAGATATAAGAACAGCAGTAATAATATTCTCTAACCCATGCATGTATATGTACAGTACAATAGCTTTATTTACTTACAGAGACACGCATGCCCCGGCGCTATTTTCTATGAAAAGCCCTCCATAAATTTGTCCCTCATCGATGCCGCTCTCCTGGTACCCTTCAAACACGACATTGGATGTTCCAGTGGGCTTCTTGAGCAGACCGATTTGGAATTGACCACCACCGGTGTTATCGTTTCCTACAGCCTCCGTGACAGCTTTCAATGGGTTGTTGCCTTGGGAGTAGTATACCTTGAGTGTGCTGTAATGGGCGATAAAAAGGAGTATAGTTAGTTAAAGAAATCCCCTTTTCCTAAATGCTGTTTAAATTGAGAGGAATGTTCTCCCACTTACTTTTCCGGAATATCCATCGTCAGCGCAAAATTCTGCCACTCATCCTCCAGCACTTCCGTCGTGAAAATTACATTATTCTCACGATCCAGCACCTTATACAGATCCTCATCTAGCTGCGAGGGGGCTCCTTCCCAGAGCAATTTCCCCAGACTAAATGACCACTGGTTCGCAGAGTAATCGTTCGTTTCGTGGAAAATGTTCATGTACTCGTGCGTCAGGTTTAGGGGTCGTTGGGGGTCTTGCTTCACGCTCCAGTGGAAGGTCTGGATGCCGACGTTGGAAGCATCGGAGCCGTTGCCGAGAAGGAGACCTGCGCGACGGAAGCCGTTTTGCGGATCGCCGCCGCCGGGAGTGAAGATTGAGGAGTCGTTGATGGTTACTTCGATGGCTTTGTGGTCTGGCGCGTCGAAACGCGACGACGTCTCGGTATCCGGGAAGTTGAGAATTTCGGACCAGTTGATGTCCAAGTTCTTGGTGTACTCGGGGTTGAAGGGGGAGTCATTGGTGTCGAAGGTTTCGAGCGCGAAATCGTTAGACACCCGACCGTCTAGGGAAATGGGACATTTTATGGTGCTCTTTTGGCATTTGGGGTTGGGTTTTCGGGCAACGGCGGAGGCGACGAGAGCGAGAAATCCAAGCTTGAGAAGGGAAGCTGAGGAATGGTTGTGGCGCGCCATTCTGAATTGCTTGCTTTTCTTTTTTCTCTCTTCTTCTTCCTTTCGAGTTTATGGAGATGTGAACGAAGAGGAGGCCTTCAGTGCTCAATCTCGAAAATACGGGCTGTCCATTTCATTTATATGTACGGAGTATATAGCTTGGTTATCCCTTGTAAAGTTAAACCCCTACAACGCCTGCTAAAATGGCGTATCCTGACGATGCTCATTTACTTCGAAAGTAAGTGGCTTACTAGGGGTTAAATAAGAAGTCGCAAGCAGGTATTAATATTCTATCGGTTATTGAAAAACATATCGCCGACGGCACGAGCAATATAGCAAATCGTATCGAAATAATCAGGCGTTTCAAAGGCTTGTTTAGCGATGCCATAAGTTAATTTATGTTTCAAGGTCGTTTAAAAGGACGCGGGGTTTCGGGCCGAGAGTGGGCGGGAAGCTTAATTTAAAGTGGCTTGAGCCTTGTTGTGGGGAAGTGTGGAGATTCCCCTGAAAGGAGAACCTTGTTTGTTATTTTACCGTATCAAATATGCGAGATTACCAAGTGCCGCGTTTACGACCTTCCACCCCAGACAAATTAGGAAACTGGCCCCGTTGCATAGATTACAGATTCGCATCGCGGAGGATGTGCTTTGACTGGTGACTCCGTAAGAAGATTCACATGTATAGAATTCAATGTAAATGCTCAGATATATATATAGTATCATTTGGGTTTGAAAGTTTCTTCCGAAACCAAATATTCCTCCATAAGATTATCATGTAGCATTGTCCGTCGTTTAGATCATTATCCTCCTCCCAACATCTAGCCCCTCCAGACAGGAGGACCAGGCAGTGTGTAGGAAGTAGGGATGGGCCAGTAGATGTTGATCAGGATGCCAGGGTCGGTGGCCCGGTACGCGCCAGGGAAAGAGACAAGAGGGCTAGGGTTGCCGCTGCCGCCTCCAGTGACGTTGATCTGACCGCAGCTGATATAGAACTGGGCGCCCCCGGATGAGCCTGCACTGTGGAGCGCGATATGCTCAACCCTAATGAGGTATTCGCCAGATGGAAGCGACCGGGGAAGCTGCACACTCACTGCCGTTTTACCTGGATGGGGGAAAGAAAAATGTTAGAATATGGCTCTATATACGAGTGATTTGGAATTGAGAACTTACCATCTGATGGCCAGGTGAGCGAACTACCAATGTTGGGGCCTTCTTCGAAGATCTTGAACCACACTTGACCCGAACCATCCCAAGTAGCAGCAGACTGGCCAGCGGGGACCTTGGCCATGTAGAACTGAAGAGGACCCGGATGGGAGATGGCAGATCTGGCAGTGAATCCAACACTGGAGCCAGCGGCAACAGTCGCAGTCTCTGCTTGAGCCCGGCCAGCTCGCTCATAACAGCGGATGGCTTGTGAGTTGACGTCTGTCACTGGACCATTGTTCTGGTAGTTTTCGGTTTGGCGAACATTCTTCCACTCGCCAGTGCTTTGACCGTTGACGAGCAGATCGGGAAAGACATCTGTGAAGGATCGTTAGATCTTTCAGAGAACTTTTGAGTTGTATAGTAGAGCACGAATGGGGAAGCTTACAGTGGGCGTTAGCCACAGCGCCCGCGAGGGCAGCAAGAGCTAAAGAAAACTTCATAATGTGGAGAATAGCACGCGAGTTCAAGATCTTTTGCGGGGAGTGTGACGATCAGGAACGGAGATCATGGGTGGTTGCATCCCACCCTATATACTTATTGATGACCGACATCTGGTCGGTAGTCGTAAAGACCGGATATAGGTAAGGTGACTCGTGCTAATGCCTATGTTCCTGAAGGATGCTCGCCTGGGCAAACGAGGGCCCTACAAGGCGGATAAATTGCCACAGTTCCGCGAATTGTGATTGAAGGATATGCCCGCCCAACGCGTTCTGGGCTCAAAGAAGAACGAAATATCCATATGACCATGGGCTTGGGGGATGGTGGATTAACGTGGATCAACCCTGCTGGATAGCGAAACAGAAGCCCCATCTCTCGCGATGTAACATTGCGGCAGAACCGAGAACGGGAGAACAGAAGAAACATCTAGAAACGTTTCTCCTATATATTCACATTTACGTCACGGCGCACGCGAGATAAGCTGTGACAGAGAAGTGAACCAATTTGACCTGAGGGCATCGTGAGACTCTTGAGTTGACTTGGCAATCCGGAGTAAACGGGTCCAATTCCACACACGCGAGGCCTTTCGGTGAACTAAATGGCATGCATTGAAGCACGACATAGCATATGCACTCGGCAAACGAGATCGATTGAGCCTATGATTATTGATGTTCGGATCAGCGGGCTGCCAGTACCTAGGTATATATTTCCTTAGGATATCACGTGTGTCTAAAATATCTAGATGCCAAACGCTGATGCCACAATTGCCAGCTTGGCTAGCAAACCCCTGTCCCCATTCTTAAAGGTGTAACTATATTTACTGGGCGAAATGAAGGGCCTTTGGTCAATGCTTCTGCGAAAAATAGATGTTGACATGCTCCAATGTTATGGGTATATATGTATACAAATATGTACGGATATTATGGAGAGTTGGCAAAACAAAAAAGGTTTCTGGAAGATAGCGCTCTCAGTGGGAAGAATGGCCTAGATTATTGGTTTAAACGGCCCATTCATCTCTACTATCAGACGCACTAATAAACGGCTCGTCAATTTGCTTGATCGCATAATCACCGCATAGAACACTACCAGCGCACGTTAGCATAGTTCGTCACCTGAGCCGATGATCACTTTCAACCAGCAGGGGTGCAGCATAGACTTACCAAGCTTCTGCAATAAGGCCATCTAGTTCCCGGATAACTTTCTCTCTGCGAGGTCCAGCGCTGGTACCTTTGCTCATTTCCACCTGCAGGTCCCTAATATGCTTTCTCTTAGCAGACCCAGCAGCCTCCAGCACCCTTTTACCCAAACAATCGCTATGGAAGGCGTGTTGGCATGGGAAGACAAAGAATTGCCGGCTTAGCACAGGTAGAGCGCATATCCAGCACTTTTCACCAGGCTCCACAATAGCATATCTTGTACCTAGGCTCGCAATTTCGCTCTTAATTTGCTCCGCAGTGTGTGCAGAGTTATCCATTTCTTGGCGAAGCGCATCGATATGTCGCGAATAGTCCTCTAGCGCGGTGCAGATCTCGTCTTTGAAGTCGTCGATCACGACGAAGTCCGGGAAGAAAGGGATTAAATCCTCAATGCGCAACAGCTCGCATCGGCGGAGAAACTCAATCGCATTCTTGATCCCTGTCCCGGGCTGCCGGATCTTCTTTTCTGCTACAAGAAGCCATAGCTTTTTGCGGAGCTTATCGTTTCCTTCCGGACGGTCAGCAACTAGAGCTGCGAGTTCGATGTCGTCATGCTTTAGTGCAAGTTCTACGGCTTGCATGTATTGGCCCATGGCACTGTAGATGTGAACGCAGGACTGAACACGCTTATGTTGAATACAAAGACGGAGGGCAAAATCGGCATCGTAGGGAGGTGGGGATGGCGGCTGGGATTGAAGGTAGGTAAGAAGAGCGGCTTCGGATGGAGAAGGATGGGATGCGTGAATGGAGATGAGTGTATTGTGAACTGCTGCAGAAGGATCAGGGTGGTTGGCGATAATGAAGTTCAGATAGCGAATGGCCTGGTTCTGACTGAGCGGGACCCTTGAATCTTTATTGTAGCTCAAAAGCGCTGGGATCAGCTTCTGTGGGTCGAGATCAGTATGCCTCATCAATATATCAACGAGGTCTGTAGCAGCATGAGGCATTAACACGCTGCTAAACTTGTAAAAGACTTCCGGGTCAGTTTGTCTTTTCAACACATTGAGTACTTCAGACCATTTTTCTCGCTGAATCCAATATGAGAGGACAAAGTTGTAGTCGTTGGTCGCGGTTGCGTAAAACAGCAGCTCTTCTTCCCTGCCATGGCTCCCAACGATATCATACACTGTCCGGGGGTCTAGATCTCCCTTATACTTTGTGACAAAGTCGTGAAACTCTGCTCGAACGCCCTTGAGAAGGGCTTGCGTCTCGCCAGTATTTGCACCTTCAATCAGCTCCCCCTTCGTCGCAATAGCGTCATCAAGGCTGTTCAGCTTCGACATGAAAACCTCCACCAGCCAGCAGGCAATCATGGACCGTTGCATTGTGGACGACTTTTTATAAGTTGATAGCTGCGTCAGTAGATACCTTCTAAGAGCATCCTGCTCGCCTTTGTCGATGAATGTCAAACAGACTTCCTCAAAGGTCTTGCTGCTTTTACCCCATACGCCGGCAGCTTCAAGATATTTGCCCTGCTTTGCGAGATAGTCGCCTGAGGCTGTGGCAACAGCATCCTTTTGGGCTCCTCCACGCGCATACTGCAGTGCTGCATCGAACTGTTGTTCCTTAAGGAAGATCTTCCATATGTCCCTATCCTCATCGTGCGCTGAAATCTCCACTATTTCGTGAGAAGTGAAGAGCCAATATGTATTCTTCTTCTGGTCCGTAATCAGGCCAAGAGAACTTTGACCGGGATCAATAACTTCTTGTTGATACACTATCTCTCCATTCAAACGGTTAACCGCAACGATTCGACCCTCTACCAGTGTCAATATATGCCACTGCGTCATGGTCATTCCCCTTATAGGGTTTTGTATCAATTTCCTACCGCCTCTAGCGGACTCTGACTCGGGAAATACCGATCGAGGCAGCATTTTGGCTTTATCGAATATACGGCTGGCCAGCTCTGAGCTAGTGGATGCGCACTCTATGGAGCCATAAAACACGCCCTGAGATGATAGCCACGCGAAACCCTTCTCTGACGGCCTAGTATCGCCATAGTGTTCCCCCAAGGGATCTGGTTGTGCGGCTAGGAGGGATGGTGATGATTGAGACACACTGGATATTTCATGGATCAGTGGAGTCTCTCTCTGGAACAGATCGGCGTAAATCGAACCATCTTTCCCATGTCTATTTGTTCGTCCAACAAAATATAATATTCTGTTCTGCGTAGACAATATTACATGTCTGTAGTCCTGTTTCCCAGGGACCGCCTCTACCCAGGCCCCCGTTATCAAAGAATTTGGTATTTTATAAACAGACGTCACATATCTCTCGTCCCTGCGGTAGAATTCCGTGGACGGCTCGATATATACCTCATACACGTTCCCATCCGTTGCGCCTATGAGAATCTCTCTCGTCGATGCGGTTGGTAGGGATGGGTTCCACGCGATACACTCGATCGACACGCCCTTTAGTCTAGGCAGTGCTTTCGGCTGCCTGGATTGGGTGTGAAGATAGAAATTCTCTCCAAGAGTAGTCGTAATAATTAAATGAGATGCAGAAGGATCGAGAAATAGACGCCGAATTAGCCCTATCTCCGATGATTTCTTGGGTAGATCAATGTCTATTCCGCCCCGAATAGCAACACGTCAGTAAATGGTAGTTCCATCAAAGAGAGCTATGGCAGGAAAGGAACTTCAGATCGCACCATCAATATCTTCAGGATTATCTAGATCAATACGCAAAATCCTCCCCGTCGCTAGCGCAACGACGAGGACATTGTTTGCAACCTGCGCAGCAACGAAGTCTGCAGCGATGGAGAACTTGAGTTGAACCCGTTCGACAGCAAATATGGGGAGTGAGGTCTCTGCAAATTTTGCTAGGCTACTGGCGGCGACGTAGCCGCTTGGTCCTTCCAGCGCCATGATGCGCTGCGAGCACAGTGTTATATCATTGCGCGACTTCAGGCGTTCGTAGTATGTCGTTTGTCTCGTTGATGCCAACCTCCGGATGTCGCATCACATGCCAAGGCTGAAGCTCCAGGATTACGTAATTGTCATCTGGACCTCCACTTCTCCATTATTGAATTAAAATGGTCTCCAATTCCAAGAACAATCAAGAAACCACCATATGGAGTAGGTTGGCTAACAATCTATGTGTTACTATTTTGGGACTATGCAGCTTAAGCCACTGCGTTCTGAATGTTGTAATATGCTTGAATAATCTTCGACATCACGCTGTTTAAGAGAGTTCATAATTTGCCTTGCGTAGGCTGGTCTGCATTGACCCAACCACGCGTGCGTACAAAGTTCAAGACAATTGAATAGCTAGCTTAGGCGAATTGGACGAGAATTTGGTGACGCCCTTTTCATACGAGCCGCCTTTGGCTTGCCCGCAGTACAATACCGTCCAAGTGGCAGGGATTTCCCCAATCTCAATCATCAATTTGTTGCTGCCCTCAGGAAGGACGGAGATGGTTCTTTGAACATTATCCGGTTGGTCTGGGTCCACGATATCTAGAACGAGTTTCTCTTTAATCGGACCGTTAATTATCAACTCCAAGTCCTTGTTGACATCACTAGTGATCTCCGTGGCAGTTGGGTTTGTTGCAGTGACAGTCCCAGGTCGAATCAAGAGCGGCAGGGAGAAGAACGAATGGGTTTCAGTGTACCATTTTCCACCCTGATAGTGTTTCTGCCTATCAAACCACGACACCCATGTGCCCTCGCTTTCTGGGACATAGAAACGCACTTTGCCGCTCTCTGAGAATACTGGAGCCACGAGGAGATTGCTGCCAAAGAAATATTGTGTGTCCACAGGATATGTGTTGTAATCTTCCGGGTATTCGAAAAAAGTTGGTCGCATGATGGGAGTTCCTGATCTATGGGCCGCTAAAGCCTCTTTCAACAAGTAAGGCATTAACGAAAGCTTTCTGTTGACACAGTCGCGAAGAACGTCGCAGGACTCCTCGTCGTATTGCCACGGGACTCGATAAGAGCTGGAACCATGAAGACGAGAATGCGAAGAGAGGAGACCAAATTGGCACCAACGTTTGTAAAGTGCTGGGCTTGGAGTTCCCTCAAATCCCTAAAACGAGACATGAGAGATTAGTTATGGACAACTTCTACTTTAACAGGGGCTGGGCAGGCACTTACGCCGATATCGTGTGCCCAAAATCCTAGACCGGAAAGGGAAGCACTGAGACCTCCTCGGAGTGTCTCGGCCATGGCTTCAAATGTGCTTTCACAGTCACCACCCCAGTGGACTGGGAATTGTTGGCCACCCGCAGTTGCACTTCTCGCGAAGAGACAACCTTGGGTAGGGCCAACATCTGTCAATATAACCTCGTGCACGGTCTTGTTAAACAAATGCGTATAATAATTGTGCATACGTTCCGGATCTGAACCATCAAAGTACGTTATATTTTTGCGCGGGATGCGTTCGCCAAAGTCCGTTTTGAAGGCTGTTACTCCCATTTTGACAAGGCGGGAGAGGTGGCCCTTATACCATTCGCAGGCCGCGGGGTTTGTGAAATCGACTAGGCCCATACCTGCTCTTTACTGGAAATCAGTTTCCATGCCCTAGACGCTGTACGGAGTGTGCCACTTACTGCCAATTATCCCATTGCCAAACGCCTCCGTTGGTTCGCTTAACCAAATAGCCTTGCTTTTTACCCTCTTCGAAGAGAGCAGACTCTTGGGCAATGTATGGATTGATCCAGACACAGATATTTAAGCCTCGTTGTTTCAAGCGTGCCAAGAAGCCAGCGGCATCGGGGAACATATCAGGATCGAATTCGAAATCACACCACTGCTCAGGGGTGAGTATAAAACCTGAAAGAATGGAAAGATATACTGCTGCTATTCCCAAGCATCAATTCTTACCTGAAATCCTTTCATCCAGAAACAATCAAAATGAAATGTCCCCAAGGGGATTTTCCGATCTCTAAAGCCGTCGAGGAATCCCGTCACTGTTTTCTCATCATAGCTGGTGGTGAAACTGGTCGTCAACCAGAGATTATAGCTCCATGCTGGCGGCACGGCTGGGCGTCCTGTCAGAGCGGTGTATTTCTGAAGGATCTCCGTCGGAGTTGGACCGTAAATGACGAAATATTCGATGTTTTCTCCGGGAACAGAGATATTGACACGCGTGGTACGTTCTGATTGAAGTTCGAAGGATACCAGCCCAGGATGGTTGACGAATACACCATAGCCTGGATATCGGTGAGAATCTGGTAAAGCTGTTATCATTACAACGTAGTCCAGTACGCACCTTTCGAACTTATATAAAACGGGATATTCTTATATCTGGCTCTATCTGTTAGACAAAGCCCGTTACGATACCCAATACGTTATCAAACTACTTACGCTAACTGAGAGGAAGTTCCGCCGTCCTCGTTCGACATATCTGGAGTAAATGAGCACCTGAACTAGGTCACGACCTTCTGATATACGCACCTACTTTTTGTCCACTGCAGAGAATTGATTAGTATGACGCAGAGAATTTTGCAGGGTCAAACGTCAACGGGAACTCACTTTTTAACAAATGGACCAAATCGTTCTCCTAATCCATACAGGTGTTCGTGAACACCGAGGTCAAACTCCGCGAGCATAAACCCCTGCCGCTCGCGGAAAAGCCCATCCTCGAAGGGCGCCTTCTTCTCATCCGTAACATAACCTACAGAGCGGAAAGAGTGGGATGTGAGTTTCTCGCCGTCGTTATCGACAAAGCGTGCTTGGAAAGCATTCTTTTCTGTGTTAATCAATAGAGATAAATTGCCGCTTCGGTAACTGAGAAGGTCTGGAGACTCTCGAGAGACTTCGGTTTTTGGAGTTGAGACGCTGAGTTCATAATGAGGACCTTTGTCGATATCTCCCGCCCTGCCAGCCATGAAAAAAAAGGGGGATGTTAGGTTGACGCAACAATGCCCACCGCTCGTAGCATTTATTGGGGTGAATTTGCCTTACCAATGCACATATTTTACCCCTATCACGTCCTCTGCCGGAGACGAGATTCGCGTAGTAATCGTAGCTATTGCATCATTTTCCTCAGTATAAAATTCTCTCCCCCCTTAACCCTCCTCCTTAAAATATTTCATGAAACGTTTCTAAACGCACGTGAATTAAGCGTATCCCCACGTTGTCGAAGTGGTTTTGTGAGGAGAAGTCTCAAGTCTCCGCCGCCAGGCTCGGTGATTTTTTCGACGTTGCCCATCCAATCTATATGGATACCATCCTATTATACGATGACGCGCCATACGAGGTGAGCATAGATATGGTTCCGAGGGAGGAGGAGGGTGTTTGAGAGGAGAGGGTAGTTAGTTAGGATGCACCTTCAACCGCCACATGCCCTCTGTGAACTTCATCCTGGCCGTTTCACGTTGTGGAATTTATTGGTTGAGCTCGTTGATAAAAAGGATGTTTGAATAAAGTTAAGCATAGATTACCCACGCGAAGAGAAGAGAAGGGTAAGAAGAAGAAGAAGAAGAAGAAGAAGAAGAAGGTTGGCTATCCGTTATCTTACTTATATTCACCAGCTCAACAGCTGGTCTACAGCTCTGCCCCGCAAAGGCTTACATAGCGAGCAATATCCCATCAATCAGCGCTTCAACTTGACTACACCTCACGGGCCCCAGGGTAGTATGCATGCATTTGACCCGCTTTCAACCTGCATTACATATGGGGGACACGGCATTCGGACAATATCTTCCCGAGTTTAGTTTGGAATAATTGTATAGTTAGTTGAGTTGAACCAAGCTTCGGGTTAAGGGAGTGTGTGCGCCCGAACTGACTGAGATGGTTAGGTTCAAGGGGAAGATGACCCACCAACAGGCTTTCTGATATATAATATATTTCCAGTTCTTCCATGAATATGTGCAGTTGTTGCTTTGTAGTACGAATTGACTCTCATCATCGGGTTTCTAGTTGTTATTTGTATTTCTTTGGGGATATGGAGATGCACAATGACGTAGTCTAGCATCTGCTACCCCTCCTTACCAGCAAAAGTGAGGCTTCAACTGACAATATCAATGATACCGGCCAGGATTTCTCGACGTTATCATAACACCATGCCATTCATTAAATTAGTATGATAGAGCTCTATCAACCAGGCCCAATGCATCCATCAACCATGAAACCTAGAAAATGCCATGCAACCCAAGAACCTTTCAAAGAAAATGCAATAATAATGATAGAAGCACAAGAGGAAAAAATGATGTCCATCGCCCGCAAAAGCAGCTGACGGTGCCGCTCAAACCAAAAAGGAAATAAAAAATCCTCAGGGTATCACCCCGGATCAATAATCTAACTGCACCAAACCCGTCTACATCACGACGCATTCTCGATCAGGAGGTTCAGTTTTATTTCTTCTCAACGGTGTTCGCTCGCGCTGCTTTCCTCTGTCAAAGGCTTTGCCCTTGGCCAGTCGTCCTTGTCTACTCTTGTCCCGTTTGCCGCTTTCGCGGACTTCCTCACTGCTTTTTCTGCTGGTCTTCACGTTGTTTTCTTCTTTGGAAGAGTCCGTAGTTGGTTTCCCGGGCGGCGAGAGTAAGTCTGTGCTCGCCCTGTCCCCGCCAGCCGAGCTTGGGCGGCTCTTGGAACTGAAGGCCGCTCCGAATATAGAGCTTCTTCTAGATGAGGTAGCCGTCGCATCACCTGATGCATCTACCGGCAAGGAAAGTGGAGTGCTGGGTTGCGATGGAGTTGCCAAAGTGCCGGGAGAGGAAACACTAAGCTCAGGACCGCTCACCTGTGAGACGGGTTGATTCGTAACTTGTGCTCCTGCACCGGACGGATTTAAGTCCAGAACACGGGATTCGAAGCTTGGCTGTGAAAACCTCCTCTGTTCTCTTTCTGAGTCTTCATAAGAAGGTGGCTGTAGCTCGTCGCCACTCTGTCTATCTATGTCATTGTTGACAGGAATAATCTGATAAAATAATAGGTAAGGGGATTCGTCCTTCAAGGCCTTTTCTATGTCGACAAGGGTGATGCGCTCATTAGCCAAATCGTCGAACCGCATCCAGTACTGACCACCGCTAGAAGATGGGTTGGCTTCCTCCTGAGATGAAGAACTGGATCTTTGGTCGTCGGTGAGAGTAGTTCCGCGAACTAAAGCAATATAGTGGCCAGAGTCGACAGACTCTCCGCGGTGACAAACCACTGCTTGCAGCGAAAGTTTGAAATTGCCGTACAACGGACCGTCCTCCTGCATCCGGTCATCATTGATGAAGTATGGAAGGCCCATTTCAACGGGAATGTCCACGTAGGTATTTAGACGGATTGCTCTCCCATTAGGAAGCATTGAGTAGCGCTTCAAACATATTCCTAAGATGGGTCTCTTTGATGAGAAGTGGGATGCGGTTTGAGCGTCATCGGTTATGGCATTATCTGTGTACCAGGCTATGAGGCATTCAACGTTAGCTGGGTTGCGTAACAGGGAATCCGAGATCACTTACGGATCAGGCTGAATATCTGCCAGGCGGGCATCATGACTTCCTTCCTAATACTTCCTTTCCGCCCCCTGCGTCGAGCTACACCACTATCGCCCTTTTTATCATCTTCGAAATCCGGGATAAATCGTTCTTGAACGATGCTAGAAGCACGGTTGCGTAAGGGTAGAGCAGTTGGGAAAATGCTAGCACTTTCAGGGATCGTTGACGGCGATTCAACAATGTCCATGTTTGCGGGTAAGGGCGACGAACAATTGGTGGAAGAAGGATAGGGTGATATGGAAGGATAGGGAGATATGTTGAGGTCAGTAGTTTCGACGTGAACGGCCAAACCTTTCGATATGGAATCGAACGACGTGGTATGCGTCAGCGTATTGCGTCGTTCAAGGTACCGTTTAACTTCTATGCGGTTGTTGAAGTAGAGTTCCAAGCAATCCTCCAAGGTGATAGGCTTGCCATCACCAGGATCGGGGGGTATCGCGACTTCCAGTAACCTCTCGTTGACAAATTTATGATCGTCGCTGGCATCTTCCTTGCCTGTGTGGTATATATCCATTTTAAGCGTAAGCAGTGGTAGGTCGAGTTTTTCGGTGATGAATGTGAAGGCCTCCGAAGTATCCTGCTGTTTCAATCTCGCAGCATCTGTCCAGCCGCATTGGGAGAGAGCTTCTTGAAGTTGTTCCGTCTGTTAAACTTGGGTTAGCGTTGGATTGAACAAGATATGCTAGGAAGCTTACGTACAAAATCTGTTTTGATCAACTTTCCAGATCTTAACATATTGACCCACACCCGGAGAAGAACCGCAAGATTCCTGCGCGGCGCATCATCGAATGTATTGTAAAGGATGGCTTCGAAGCAATCCAGCCTGGCAAACATTGCAAATAGCAATGCGTCGAGATAGCATGTGACGCCCTTTCTATTCTCTGCCCCTAGTAGCTTTATAGCTGGCGTGTAGCCCCTCAGAATGCCCGATAACGAGTCCTCGAGGATCATTAAGAACTCAAATGCCTTGTCGGGGTCGCCTTCAGCATACTTCGACCTTAGGGCGTATCGTATTTGTGGTGCTCCGAGCCCCACGACTCCGCTTCTTGCGATTTGACGCTCGATGGATTTGACCTGCGGAGGTATTAGTGATGGGGAAATGCCAACAAGGAAGATGAAGCTCACTCTTGAGACCTCATCCTTTATTCGCTCATTGTCATCGCTTGATTCTAGCTCAACGGAAAAGAGTTCTAAGTGTTCAGCGGACGCAGTGGTTGTAGGTAAACCCTACAAAGGAGAGTGAGTTAGTATTTTATGTCATAATTTCCAATAGAATTGGTATAGATCCAAGAAATTTCACAAGAGCTCGAAGGTTGCGGATTGATAAGTTACGTACATTGCCGGTCCTGGACTTCAATCCAAATCTATGGCCAGATGATAGACGCTTGCTCCTATCATGTCCACTTCTAGACAGAAATCTCTGTATGGTGCTCATATCCCCGCAGCATGCATCACCAACTCTGGTTTCTAGGGAAAAGAAGAAGAAGGCGGCGTGTGTTTCTGGTGAATGAGGCTGGATGGGGCTTTATATGTAGCGGTAGCGCCTCTAGGAGGGGAATGATGTAGCCTAAATAATACAAAAAACATTAGCACTAGGCTATCCAATTGCACAAGCATTCACAGGTAGCAATGCAAACCTGCTATGATATGTCCCCCTTGAAGGGAGAAATGGTTGTGTCTGGCACTCAATAAAAAGGTTCTTGCCGTCACTGATCCATGGACGCGTCGACACTGGCCTGGCGACTTTGGTTGGGAGCGCTGCGATGGAAGCTTCGGGGGGAAATTTGTAACTCGTATGGGGAGATAAAGTTCTGAAAATAAAAAGTAAACCGAAGAAGATACAGTACTGACTGGACGCAAGCACAGCAACCAATATCTATGTTGTGGATGATTTCCAGTCTAGATCAGAATGATCGTAGTGTTGCTGTGCTGCCGTCACCCGAGGGGGTCACTCGTTGCCACCCACTTATCCTACTTATCAGCTTATCGATAAGGCCAGGAGCAGGGAACGCCAAAATGCTTGGCACATACGGCTTAGTCATGACTTGACGGCACGTGACATCGAAAGCTTCTGCGCTTCCCGAAATTTCAACATCCGCAAAACAGAAAGCGGACGAGACGCAAGGAGGAACTGGCAAAGGGGAAGAACCAAACAGCAATGGCTTTTCGAGAATCGTCCGTTTTGCTTTCAAAGCGCCTTCCCAGGCAATTTGTGCCGTCTGTCTTTTCGCAGACCACATCATGTCGACGCAATGCCTCGACGCGATCAGCGGACGCCGCTGCAGCTGAACCCCTAGACCTCGAACCCGAATCATCCCTCACAACTTCCCCTCTCTCAGAATCTGAAATCAAAGAATTTGACCCTATTGCAAAAGCCAGGGCGCGGACGCGGCAATTGCCACGATCTAGGTCAGTTGGCTGTTATGTCAAACGTTGCAAAATATCCGTTTAGCTATTTTTGGAACCATATCCGGAGAACTACGGCTCATCTCAAAGCTAGATACCAATTCCGCTCTCCCAAATATTACCGTGGCCCCTTACACCCCCACCAGCCTCCGGCAGCATGGGATCCCTCATCTCGAGTCTTCGTTCCGGGCCCCTTCACCCTCCCTCGAACGCAGCAAACCTACGAATCCACCATCGCCCAAGACATCATGACTCTCTGCTATGTGCACAACCCTCCCGGGTTCAAAGCTCCCGTGCGCGCCCAGCGTCTGCGCGATTGGGACGACAGCTCGCCCTATAATAAGAATCGTCAGCTCCGCGGTCCCCGAGGCGGTGATGTCCTCCGTCTCCTGCGCAAACCCATCCTGTACAACAACGTGCCGAAACTCGCAAAGATCACTGTGCACAGCTACATCAAGCAAGCCGCGACCGATGGCTCTGGCCCCCTGCACGTGGGAGGTATGGCTATCCAGGCGATTACCAATGTGCGCGTGCAGACATACAAGTCTAAGAGCAGTGTGACGAAATGGAGCATTGCACCGGGACGGTCGTACGTGGCTGTTAAGGCCGAGATGGTTGGCGAGAACATGCTACATTTTATGGGCAAGTTGATTGATGTGGTGATGCCGAAAATGAAGGACTGGAAGGGAATTAGCGGGGGCAGTGGTGATAGCAGTGGAAATATCACTTTTGGTTTGGAGCCTGAAATGGTGGCCCTGTTCCCGGAGATCGAGGTTAACTACGATATGTATGTTTTTTGGAGAGAGATCCCGCCTGCCTCTATACCTTCTCTTCCGTTTTTTGTCCTCAAAATCATTTATCCTGACTTGAAATTTCTACACTAGGTACCCACAACATTATATCCCCGGCTGCCACATAACTATCCACACGACCGCCAGAACAGACAAGGATGCTAGGCTCCTCCTCAGTGCCATGGGCATCCCATTCCAGGGCAAATTCGTTCAGTAAGCGGGATTGGGTATTCTTCATGTGCCCGGACGATTTTTCTCTCCGAAGCCCACTATCAAAGGCGTTTGTTTTGCAAGGGGTGTTAGTTTTTTTTTATTTCTAGAATTTCCCCCCATCCATCGTCTCTGTACTTCTAGATCTTTTTGTTCCTTTTCCTTTTTCTCTTTTGAAATAGCTTGCAAATGTATATTACTGTCACATATCATCAAGACCTTTTTACACAGATATGATATATTTCTTCTCAGACAGTACGTCAGATAAAAACTATTCATAACAACTCTTAAAGAGGCCGTAAAAAAAAAAAGGTCAAGCAAAAAATAGAATACACGATTGAAGGGGAGAAAAGAAAATATTGAATCTCGATCAAAGAACTGCTTCGCCAATTTCATGAGAAAAACTCGAAAAAGGAGAGAGAAAAGAAAAAGTTTAACTAACATAAAAAACCTTAGGGGTCATGATCGGATTTTGTGATATGCAGCGGAATCAAAAAAAAAAAAAAGGGCCAAATACGAGCAAATAAAAATAATCAAGCAGTCGCTAATAGCATTACAAAAAAGTTCGAGTTCTTCCCACCATATCACACAGTAACAAATCGTAAAGGAGAGATTCTCTCAACCTCAAAACCCTCGTCGGGCGGTAAAAAAAAGGTAAAGCGAAACATGGGGATCAAGATGAGGAACATAGTAAAAGAAAACAGTCAAGCTGGGGAAAGAAGGGGTTTAAAAACCGCTCTACTATCGTGACAAAAGTAGCTCAAGGATTTATCCGATATTCGCTTAGGCAATCGCAGCTAAGAAGGGGCTGGTCAACAACTCATCCGCACTCGGTCTCTTTTCATAGTTAATTTCAAACGTCTGATCCAAGAACGCTTTCGCCTCTGGGCTAGCATTCTCCGGAGGCGGCGGACGTGCTTGATTGCTTCCAATAGCAAAGATAGCCTGGAGCTGGCTGCAATCTGGGAACGGGTGAGCGCCAATGAACATCTCCACCACGAGACAGCCCAGACTCCAGATATCGGCTTTCTTGGTATGTGCTGTTTGTCGCACGACTTCTGGAGCCATCCAGTACACGCTTCCTTGGAGGGAGGGACGGTGCAAATGGCCGCTAGCACCGAGGCTTGCGCCACTTCCCAGCATCGTAGATGCTTCGACGCGTTTAGAAATACCGAAATCTGAGATTTTGATTCCGCCCTTGTTGTCGACGAGGACGTTGGCGCCTTTGATATCCCGGTGGATGATGTCGCGACTGTGTAGGTAGGAAAGACCGGCCAAGATCTGCTTCACGAAATTCCGGATCAACGGCTCCTGGAATGTATTATACTGCTTGAGCATCATGGCGATCGAGCCTCCGGGCACATACTCGAGGAAAATGTTGAGATTATGATCGTCTGCTGACGTGCCTAGATATTGCACGATATTCGGGTGCTGAAAGCCCTGTAGAAGATCGATTTCATGCTTCAGGGCGCTGACCATGTTGTTCTTTCTCGTGTCCAATTCCGTACCCTTCGTCGCGGAAGGTAGCTCCACTTGTTTCACGGCCATCAGTTCACCAGTGACAGCATGGAGAGCAAGGAAGACGCTTCCAAATGAACCTTCGCCAATCAAGGATCCCTTCATCCAGTTATTGCTGCTGAAGTTTTCTCCGGAAAGGAAGGCGTTCAAACTATCGTCCTCTTCCTCACCGTCATCTGCAACAAGCATACTCAGACGTTCGTTAAGTGAATTGCAGCCTTCAGTCGCAGTCACGCTCAGGGTTTCATCCAAGAACGTTTGCCGTTCCGGCTCTGCGGAAGTCTGATCGGATCCGCTATCGAAGGAAACATAAGATTTACGGTTCGGCTCAATGGGTGATTCTTCTTGCAGCGGCTGAAGCGAAGACGAAGCTACTGAGTCACGGAATGATGCTTGGGGTAAATTGAACTTGGAGACAGAAAGTGGCCTTGCAGGACGGTTCGCTTGGTTATTTCCGGTCAACCATGTGTCAGCGATGCTTGGGATCGGAGGTGCATCTTTTAGACTTGACGCAAAGCTAGAGTTGCTGACAACACTCAGGCGGCTCACAGCGCGACTCATCCGTTGAGACCTGCGCACGGACATCCGCATGGTCTTTTCAATGTCCTCCTTCTGGTGGCTTGGGAAGTAAGATGTGAGTTCGTGAATAATCATTTCGCTAGGAGGTCGAGCACCGAAGAACGATCGCAATTTCGTACTTTGTTGACGATCTCGCTCATTGGTAGAAGTAACGTTCCCTCTTGGTAGATCCTCTCTGCTGCGCTCTGAGGCTGATCGCGGGGACATTGGCTGTCTGATGTTATGCCATGACTCGCCTGTAAGCTTCTGGAGCTTAATTTGATTTCGAACGTTCGAGTTGCTCAGGGCATTCAGGTGAGCCGCTTGACTCTCATCCACAGCCAGTTGAGCCGCGCGATACAGTTCATCAGAGTCTGGTTCGCCAGCGTGTACTTTCCGCAAGATCAGCCTGCCGCGCTCTGACCTACTCGAGCCTTCGCAAATTTCAAGGAGTTCAGCCTCCGATAATCGTCTGCAATTGGCGGGGTTTGGGTCCAGGCCATCAAGGACCCAGAAGCAGTAATTCTGGTAATGGCTTTCGGGAAGTAGAAGCTTTTTAAGCACGCATATGATAACATCATCTGGCGTTTTGCAGTGTTTGACGTTGAGGACCTTGGTCTGCCCACCAGTATGAATCACTCGAATGACGGGAGCATTTGCAGGCAGCGAGCTCATGGTGACGCCATCAATACTGGCGTTCTGCCTCATATGAGAAATCGTCTTTGCGCTTTGAGGAATATCTCCGGGTGTTCCTGGGTGCCGCGCGCTCCCTACGCCCGAGCCGGAATAATTGCTATAACCCGAGCCCTGCTCACCACGAGAATTCTCTATTGGGCTGGCCCCATGATATCGATACGCTCTTAAACCCGAATCACCATGAGGAGACTCGGGCCGCGACGAGGACTTTCCTGACACCGTATGAGAGCTGCCATAGCTGGAGAGTGAAGGAGGGTCCACTTGACGAGACCAACGCCTGTTATTATTGGATGGGCGCTGCCGGGAGTTAGAAGGACGAGGCGACTCGGAGGATGGAGGTGTATACCTAGAAGAATCGAGGGCCGCAAACGAATCCTACAAAAGGTTAGCAAAGAAAAGTTGCCGAGACTCAGCGTTGCTTACCCTGTTCCTCTTTCTGGTATTCGCCGCGGTCTTATTTCTCAGCTGTTTAATACCTATAGAAATGCGGACTCGATCGCCTATTTTCTTTACACCCAATTCCTGTAATATCTTCTGGTCACATTCGAGGAGGTTATCGCCATTGAAATGGTTTGCTATCAGCGGTGTTAGCGGGACTCTATCGCCAAATCACAATTTGCTTGAGAACACTAGAATCTATACCTTTGAATAATGGTTCATACTGGCCGCAGCGGATACTATGGAGCCAATCTATGACCTGTTTCTCACCCCACAGCCTGCGTGAACACGAGTTAGTCTTCCTTCAAGGTACATAACTCATAGTGAACGTTGTTGTATGTCCATACCGAACCGAATCCGTGTTGTCGTATCCCTCTGAGAACTCAGATTCCGTTGGGCTTGTGAACGCGCCTCCATGCGCAGTTGTTGCTGCAGAAGACTTGTGGCTTGGGATTGTAACATACGAGGTTGATATCGATGACTGCGACCCCGATGGGGGTAACCCGGCGGAATATTGGGGTTGAGAGGCCAACATTTCGCCTTATTCTAGGTGGAACTAGTAAATTCGCGTTCGAAAGGAGTACGACGGTGGTTCGTCGATAGCATTATACGAAAGTCGAGGATCGTACTACCAGCTGGCAGAGATGCTGTCCAACATTCGAGCTGGAAGTTCAAAGCTAAGGGAAGGCGGTCGAGGAGGGGGTAAAGGGGTAGCTTATGAGGCGTACGTCAGTATAGTGCTCCAGACAGTGAATAACGCATAAACACATGTATTTACCACACGTTTATAGTAGCTATAGAGTTCTTTGACGGTTCAGGTTTGAGACAGGAAGCGATATGCGAAGAAATTCCCGGTTGACCCAAAGATGGTGGTGATGCTGGCGGTGTGAGACAGCTGTCCAGGTTTCGGATTATTTAGGTCAGAGCGCGAGCCCACGAGAGGGATTATGAGTGAACGACAACCACATCGCTTGAGTGCAACAACATAACAGCAAACAGAACGGAAACGAGGGACTGTAGCAGGCCACCACGGCAGGCTGCGATGTGTCTGGCTGGGGTGTTGGGAGGTTGAATGGGGAGAAGGGCCCTGGAGTGTTGCAGCTGTCTTGGTTGAACGCTCCTCCACTTCTACCACGTCAATCGAGCGATTATTTAAGGACAAACATGCCTGTGATTGGCCAGAACATCCAACTCGAAACGCCCGCTTGAGTCTCAGATGGAGCAGTCCTCTGTAGTGACTTCGACAAGGAAAATATATCTTACGGTCATGGTTACTACTCTCCTACCATGTACCTATTTACTACAGTTGCTGGTTGACGCGGTTCCTGAGCGCCATTATTTATCCGACGGGAAGTAAACCACTGTTCCCCCCCTCCATTCCCTTTGTCAACATCCCGTATATCGCATAGTCCTCGGCGAATCGCCTCCCCACGTTCGTGCTTTATGCGTTCTCCGCCTAGTCCATGCTTCTAGCCATGCCCTATGGCCCAAATTGCGTCCAGGTGCCAGGTGCGTGGTGATCCAGTATCATCACACACCTCTTCAGGGCGACGGCGCCTACAAAGCAAACACTCTGCCTTTGGAGTTTTCCAACGCGGCTGGATTGGCCCGGAATCTGGACGTTTTTCGGATGGGCGCGTGCATTAACTGTGCCCCTAACCTTAGCTAAGATCCCTGCTAGACTATTGTTTCAGGTTGAACTGAAACCACGAGGGGTGGTAACCATTTATTATGCCTGACTGCCAGCCAGTGACTGGTCTGGCCGCTGGAGACCCTCGGCTAGTCATTATTCTTTCAATCAAACACCAGACGATGGGTGGTTGTTACACCGAAACCTGTGTCGGGCCTACCGAGGACCTGACGTGGACGCTCTGCGCTCTGCGAACTGCGGTTGGTATCGACGCTTTTTAGCTTTCTTTTACGGAACCTTCAGTCCTTTGCAGCGTGCTAATATGCTCTATACTTTGCTCAGCGAAAGGGCAAGTCCCATTATATTCTCATAGAATTTTCTCCAACCTCTTGGTTATGAAGTCCTCCCTATGGATCGATTTCGACTAACAAGGGGCTGAAAGGACCTATGGATGGATGACCACAAACTCCTGGTGATATTACCGTTTGTTATTGAAGCTGCCTGAGGGCCCGGGCACCATGGCGCAATATGACAGTAGCCTGGATGTTTATATATTCTTTGTCGCTGTTATAGACCCCACAAACCTGAAATAAAGCATTAATAAGGTTGGTAATTGGGGCGTGTGAAAAGGCGGGCGGGTGTTACGTATGCCTTCACAAACTCTCTCAAGGTTGATATACCGTTGCGTATGCAACCCCTAGTTTGGTTGGCAGCATGGCTTTGACTACCAACTACCAACTGTACTGCTGCTTGGAGAAATGAGCACTGTCCTTGCTGGAGAGTTTTAAGGATGAGAACCCATTTGCATCTGGCATTTGCTGTTTGAACAAGCTGCGCTCCCCCGTTTTACGATTTCGGCATTGATTAAACGGACGACGTCCCTGCATACGGAGTACTATAGAAAAAGAAGCTCAGAGGGACGATTCTGGTGATGTTCTCGTTGAAGCATCATCGATCGCCATTTTCCGAAACCGCGCTCTGAGCACCTTACGAGAATTTGACAAGAAATGCTTTACCCTATCACCGATGATGTTCCCAGCCTCGTGTTGGGAATACTGTCTGGACATTCATCACCGGACTGGGTTGCAAAGCTTTGAAAGCCCAATAGGAGTTGACGGCTACTTTCCTTTGACGACGAGCAAAGACAAAGGAATTTATGCAGGGATACGGCCAAGGAAAGTTGAAGGCAGTGACCAATAACAATAGTCTTTGCACTGGAATGATAAGCAGAGGAGTGCACAGTGCGTGCACAGTGCCCGCTGTCATCTACTGGTCAGCCTGGTATGGACTTGTCATTAGGCGGTGGGGTAGTTACCTGGTCTGTTGGGAATGGTCAGACACAACCAACCCAAATCCTGTGGTCTTCTTTATCTTTTTAATTAATACTCAGTATCTTATTCATTCCCATCGAAAAGATCTTTTCTTAGCTGTGTGACGATATAGCTCAGCTGTTGGCGAGCTGGCTGTGCGCGTGTTGAGGCAGCCTGTCTTTTTCCCCTCGTCGAGATTTTCCAGCTTCCCCGCACCGGCCCCCGGGAGCACCCACGTGACCGCTCTCCTCACCCACACCCCTCACCAGGCACAAACTTCTCCGCTCCTCCTGGATCTTCCCCAGGCCGGCGGAAAAAGGTTCATTAACTGGCAATGGATGAGAAGATGGAGGGCAATACCAAAACTGCACCTGGACGAGTGAGGAAGAAGGCTACTGCAGCTAATCGCAAGACCCTGTCTTGCGAATACTGCAGCAGGCCTTTTGCGCGATTGGAGCATCTCCAAAGACACCTCAGAACGCGTTGAGTAACCCAATTTACTTTACCCCAGCCCCCGACGGTTTCTCCCGCACTTTTTACACAATTCCATAGCTTTGTTGTTTCTTTCCCACTGACAGGTTGACTACAGATACAAAAGAAAAGCCGTTTTCGTGTGACATATGTCCCAAGACCTTTGCAAGAAGGTAACTAAAAGCTGGCTACACCAAAGCCATTTTTACATTAGATAAGTCAGGGGAGGTCGTTTGTTGACAACTCGTTGTATTGATATAGCGACCTTCTCGTCCGCCATGAACGCCTAGTTCACCCTCCTGAAATCAAACAATCCAGATCTGAGAGTCGAGTTCCTGCCCCTGTTGAGGTTCCGCCCACCCCTGCCTCAGTCCTGCCTCCGCCTCCGTTGAACCAAGACACCCGAATATTGGAGCTTCCAGATCAAGTCCCCGTCCAACCACCACCACCACCACCTCCTCCTCCTACTCATACTCTCCCTCGGCCCGATGTTCCTGTTACACCCCAAATAGTAGAACCAACGCAATTTAATCCTTCATGGGGTTATGACCTGAATCTCCTATCACATGCTGCAAGTCATGTTGCGCTCGAAGGTCAACAGGAGCAGCTGGTCCCGGTCCGCAAGCCGCATTTTCAGGAGAAAGCTATAACAGAAAACTATGGTGTGGAGCCATCGATTTTGGATCTGGCAGACCTAGGTGACCCTGTCCAGGATTTCACAACATTCTTGGAAAGTGTCGGACTTTCGTCAGACTGGGATTCTGGCATGTTTTCCACTGTCGAGACAGAGCCGCTTCTGAGTACTCCATTTGATCCAAAACAGTCAATGCGTGAGATTGGCCCCCCAAGGTTCAATGGTGATGCCCTACCTGACCAGCGCAATGCTCCCGAGGAAGCCCCATCCTTCTCCAACTTTGGATCCCGCTTGCCCTCGCTTCAGCCAGAGCCGCAAGGTTCGGAAGATCGCCTGATGTCCGAAGAGGCTCATCGTCCCGCTTGGGACGTGTCAAATCAGGATCGTCAATTGTTCCTTACAAGGCTGGAAGACTTTTCTAGTGTGCTCCCAAAGGGGTTTGTACCGCCATCAAGGCATGCGCTGTCTCGCTACTTTGCCGGTTATGTCAATGGACTTAATGAACACCTCCCATTCATCCATGTCCCAACACTTTCTGTCTCTAGATGCCCCCCGGAACTTAGTTTGGCCCTTGCAGCTGCTGGTTCTCATTATCGCTTTGAGAATAGTCGTGGAATCGAGCTCTTCCATGCCGCCAAGGCAATTCTTCTAGAGAGAATTCGACGTCAGGATGCTAGGCGTATACAGCTCTCGCCGTGGCCCCTGGGTGCTACTACCTCGGTAGTGCGCACGTCTCGTGATTCGTCTTCGATATCAAATCCAGCGAGCAGCCCATTCCAGCAGACATTTATTCCTCCCCTGGACGCTGCAACCTACCCTGGCGAGGGCAGAGACGGGCAGATGGAAATTATACGCACTTTCCTCCTGTTAACGGTGTTTGCATCTTGGGAAAGACATCCTGAGCTGCTGAGGGAGATTCTTGCGTTGCAAAGCACCTTAGCTCGACTGGTCAGAGACCATGGCTTGTCAGAATCGGTGCTGCTGTCAGAGAACGCGAGCTGGGAAGAGTGGGCACACAATGAAGCTGAGAGACGAACAAAGTTCATTGTATACTGTTTCTTCAACCTTCACTCGATTATGTATAACATACCCCCATTGATTATGAATTCAGAGCTGAAACTTAATATGCCAGCTCCTGCAGATGAGTGGAAGGCAAATTCAGCATCTCAATGGCGTCGCTTGCACCGCTCACGCGGGAGCAATGACGTATCATTTCAGGATATTTTTGCGAAGCTTTTCGCTAAAGGCGTACCATCCAACATCCCCACGACCATATCCCCGCTGGGCAACTACGTCCTGATCCACGCAATCATCCAGCAAATCTTTTTCGCACGACAACTCTGCTTATCTGCGCCGAACATGTCTGGAACAAGCTTACGACCAGATGATCTTTCTGTTTTAGACTCCTCCTTAGATGCCTGGAAAGCTGGCTGGAAACAAACCCCTGAGTCGAGTATAGACCCACAGAACCCAGCTGGTCCGATCGCCTTTACATCAACTGCCCTTCTTGGGTTAGCATATATTAGGTTACATGTGGATCTCGGCCCCTGTCGCCGCCTGGTGACGCAAGATCCGATGCAGATTGCCCAGGCTCTAAAGGACTCCCCTCCCCTGGTACGAAGTCCAAGACTCATCATGGCCCTCTTACACTCTGCCCATGCGCTATCTATCCCAGTAAGATTGGGGATAGATTTTGTCGCAAGAACTCATTCCTTCTTTTGGAGCATACAGCATTCTCTCTGCAGTTTAGAATGCGCCTTCCTACTAAGCAGATGGCTGCTAGCCATTCCTGCGACACAGTCTGAGCAGAAGCTTTCGGACCATGAGAAGAAACTGGTCCTCTGGGTGAAAAGCATGATGGATGAGGCTGATATGAATATCAACTTGGCCAACACAACGGAGCTGGACTTTTTGAATGACCCGTTTAAAGTGAGGCAGCTGAGCGTCACTGTAGTTCGCGTGTGGTCGCGGACTTTCAAGGGAAATACAAGCTGGCCCATTGTCGATCTTGTTGGATCTAGCCTGGAAATATACGCGGATCTCTTGGAGATGGGGTGATCCTTCGCTGTATTTTTGTTCGGAATCCCCAGCACTTTGAGGCATTGGTCTTTGTCCGTACTACTGGGGGGAACTGTGTCTACTGCGACATTAGTTGGAATGAACATGTTAGATTAACAACTATTGACACTGGCCTCTGTATGGGTGAGAGGGTCCAAGTGCGCAATATGGTCACCGAACTCGAACCAGAACCTCTACTACGTCCCTGTTGCCAAACAACCTTGCTCCGGCCACCTTCTATCGACGCCTCCCCTTTTTCCACCAAAACAAACCGAAGACCCCCGATTTAACCTACGTCGAACTGCCGAACCACCCTCCCTTTATACCAACTCTGGGAAGCGTTAGACAGTTGGCTCGATTCTCTTCCTCTTCCCTTCTCCAATTTTAATGATTAATGCCCCCCCCCCGACTTCCTTTTATGACTATATAACCCTTTTTTGCTATCCATATTGTGTTTTCTTATCTTCGGCGCGGTAGCTAGGGGGTTGGTTGGGGTGTTGGGCGACTAAGCAGTGGTTGATTTGAACACATTTTCATTTACCTTGGGACTACTTCCGTACAGCGATTTTTATTTATTTCCGCAGTCGTATTTTATTTTACGTTTCTTTGGTCCATCTAGGTTCCTAGCTTTTTGGCTCTTATTCTCATCCCTTCTTTCAGTTTTAGCGCGGTTGTATGTACGAATTTTCAATTAGTGAATTTGCCCCCCGGGGACAGGGACAGGGACACGGAGGCAATTGTGGGTGCTTGAGGAGACGATATATACCCTATCAGTTCTTCATTTTTTTTTTTCATTTGAGGAATGTTATCTATCGTTTGATGTCTCTTCTTGGAGCTTTATGGGAGAATATTTCATGATTTGGGTTTTCTCCTATACTATAGTTATTGACCATGTCTTCGATGGATGTCAATTCTGTCGGGAACTTGTGGGTGGGAGTAGTGATATTTTCTTGGACTTGGTAGTAGTAGTAGTAGTAGTAGTAGTAGTAGTAGTAGGGGTAGTAGTTTTGCTTTCTTTCTTTTTGTTCCATATATACTACACGGAAGTTCATATACACTATGGAGCCTTCCTCCTGATAGCCACAACTTTCCGCTGATCTAGGCTTGTGATTTGAGAATTCCTAATGTGTTTTTTTTTAAATAATCTTTTTCTGCCAGTTCCCCATTTAAAGAGGAAGAAATGAAAAGAGTCAAAGACGCCCCGCCCCCTTATGAGAATGGGTGGGAGAGTAATTGAGAGTCATATATTTGTTCTTGAGATATCGGCTTTTCCTATATTTTTTTCTTTTGGAACATGAGTGTGATATATCTATTTATCGTTTCATAAAAAGCAAGGTCATCTAGGGGTCATAAAGGTTCATCAAGCAACACCGCCCCCCTAAAATAAAAAAAAACAAAAGAAATAAAAAGAGGGAGGGAGGAGGGGGGAATAAAGAATTCCCACGTTAGCCAAGCACCATTTTCAACATTCTTTTTTGAAAAGAAATCATGGATTTTCCATCTTCAATTTCTCATGCCTCAAAGTAACGCTCGTGGGCACAAATCTTAGCGCTGACATCGATTTCTCGAGATCGGCTATAGGATCTGCGTCTGCATCTACTTCTGCTTCTGCGGCAGAAGGTGTCGAGTTCCGCTGCGCGCGCAAGTCACTTCTTGATGTTGGGTGCTGGATAGGTGCTGAACGTTGACTAGAAGGAACAGTAGCGCTTGGATGAGATTCATTGGCGGTGAGATTCTGTGCTTCGCTGTTCGAAATAGATTGAGACAGCTTTCTTCGTCGTAGACGACCCTCGTGCTGTGGTGAGGAGGGCGTTGAGACGCGTCGACGGCTTGTGGTGGGACCGTTGGCGTTTCTAAGTAGGGAGGAGTGTTTGTCGATGCCGTCGTTTACGATGAAGAAGTTATATGTCTGCCGGGTTTAAGAGGTTAAAAGGAATGCGTTGATTGAAGAAGGGAGGTATATAATGACTAACCCTGGGGAACATGTGCTTGTCAATTAGATGCATGCGACGCTTTTGAGGGGTGGAGCATTTCCGCTCACAGCCTTCGACGAAGCAGCCGAACTATATATCTAGCTATCAGCATCCATTGTAATTATTTTTTATATATACTAAGGGGGAAAAAAGGGTCAATTCATTTTAACATACCGTTCTCTCCCCTCTTTCCCTCCTCGCCTCATTCAACGGGTCATGATTCTCTTCAATATGCAGCGTCAGAAACCTCCCTGTCGGGAAATTCTTCCCACACCCCGAGCACCGATTCACATGCACCTGTGCATAGTGGACTTCGTACTCTTCGTACGTTGAGAAGGATAATACCTCTTTATGAGGAGGGAGAGAGCAGCGCATTACTGCCACCCCCGCAGTGCTGGTTTGGCTGTTGCTGTCCACGTCGGGACATATGCGCCGATGGCTGGGACTGGATGATGGAGATGGTGGCATGGAGGGTGAGCGCGCTGAAGGGGTTTCTGGAGATGCGACTGGAGACGCATCGCGTGAGCGTTTGGCCATGCCTGGTTATGGTGGGGAAAGTGGATATTGGGGGGGTAACAAGCTGGCTTTTGCTTGATATTTTGACTGAAGTTGTATAGACAGAAGATTCGAAATACCAAGTGCTCTATTATTTTCTTAGACCCCTTTTTGGGTAATGTAAACCGATACACAAATAATGCTGCGCCAATGGTGCTTTTCGAATGGTGGCAAAGTCTATGATTGCGGTTTATTGACAGAAGACTATGAAGGCAACATTGAGGTTAAGGATAGTTTTCGATGTGGGATTGCAGCAAAACGCGACAGTGATATTAGGAACGGTATGTTGGATCAGTGGTGGAACTAGAGCCAACACTTGGACTTGTTACGGCACACACTGTAATCTACGATCCTGAAGTATAGAAAACGGCATATAGTAGTATGTAGCTACTTCCAGGATGTTCTGCTGTTTGATGGAGTTGCGGGTTTGAGGACATAAACAGCCACGTGACCGTCATTATGAGCAATCCCACTAGATTTGTCAGCAGATATTTCGTCTATCCGAGTCTTATCTTGCCCGCACTTGCCTGCCCGCATTACTTTTCGACTTTTCACCCTTTTTAACTTTTATTGTTGAACTAACTATTCTGAGAGTCAAGAGCACAAATACGAAAAATTAACACGCATACTTGCCCAATATGGTGCTTGCAAAGTCGAAAAACGCCGTCGGGCTGGGCAACAGCCTGATGAACGATCGATTCGGCAAAGGAAAAGCCTCAAATCGCAAAAAGACCTCGCACAATGCGGCCACTGGGATTAAAAGAACTGGCCCCACCGGCGAGACCTACATTACCAACGCATCGGAGGAAGCGTCATGGGTGAAAATGCGAAGTATCACAGAACAGGGGGCGTTGGATGAGTTTTTGAGCACGGCGGAACTTGCAGGCACAGATTTCACGGCGGAGAAACTCAACAACTTGAAAATTATACATACTGATCAGAAGAATCCCTATTTACTCTCTGCGGCGGATGAGAGAGCGGCGGTTAAAAAACATTACAAGAATCGTGACCGACTTACTGTGCCCCGCCGACCGAAATGGGACCAACGAACTACCCCGCAGGAGTTGGATACGATGGAGCGACAGAGTCTGCTTGAGTGGCGACGAGGCCTGGCAGAACTACAGGAGAATCAAGATCTATTGATGACACCATTTGAGCGGAACTTGGAAGTGTGGCGACAGTTATGGCGTGTGATCGAGCGGTCTGACCTCATTGTCCAAATCGTCGATGCTAGAAACCCCTTACTCTTCCGATCAGAAGATCTTGAAAAGTATGTAAAAGAGGTGGATCCAAGGAAGAGCAACCTGCTGCTGGTGAATAAAGCGGATATGATGACGGAGGCGCAGCGGGAAGTGTGGGCAGACTATTTCGAGGAGAATGGTATCAACTACAAGTTCTTTTCGGCAGAATTGGCCAAGGAGAGCAATGAGGCTAAACTGCTGGAAGATGAGTCTTCAGAGTATGATTCAGAAGAAGAAGAAGAAGAGGAGGAGGAGGAGGAGGAGGAGGAGGAGGAGGAGGAGGAGGAGGAAGAAGAAGAGGAGCTGGCAGAGGATACCAAAAAGATGGACCTTAGAGACCAAGATGAGGAAACCGATGAAGACGATGAATCCGAAGACGATGGGGGTTTACAGCTTCCTAACACTTCAGGGAGTTCTAGAACTAATATTCTTACCGTTGAGGAACTCGAAGAGTTGTTCCTCCAAGCGACGCCGACCTCAAAATCGCATAACAGAGACCCGTCTAAGCCACCCATCACCAGCATCGGCCTGGTTGGTTACCCCAATGTCGGTAAATCTAGCACCATAAACGCGCTCTTGGGTGCGAAGAAAGTGTCCGTCTCTGCTACTCCAGGCAAAACAAAGCATTTCCAGACTCTTTATCTCTCTCCCACACTCCTTTTGTGTGATTGCCCGGGTCTTGTTTTCCCTAACTTCGCAAGCACAAAAGCGGAACTCGTCGTTAACGGCATCCTGCCTATTGATCAGCTCCGGGAATTTATCGGCCCTGCTGGCATTGTTGCTCACCGAATACCCGGGCGGTTCCTCGAAGCTGTGTATGGCATGAAGATCCGCATGCGTCCTCTGGAAGAAGGGGGAACCGGCGTCCCCACCGCCGCAGAGGTTCTGCGAGCCTATGCTCGTGCACGTGGTTTCTCTACTACTGGTCTTGGTCAACCTGACGAATCTCGCGCGGCTAGATATGTTCTTAAAGACTACGTGAAAGGCAAGCTATTGTTCTGCCACCCACCGCCTGTCTCGGAAGCTGCTTATGCCGAAGGCAAAAAGCCGATTGATGAAGCGGAGTTCAATCGTGGCTTATACGATATATCTCATCTACCGCCTAGGCGTCAAGAGGCCATGCTCAAGGAGGCATCATCCATAACCAGCCATGAAACTACAGATGATAACGAGTCCGACGTCGTATCTATCACCTCAGCTACTCCCACCGCTACTCCCACCCTCCCGCAGGGTCCTCTCTCGCGAACCATCGATTCTGGCTTCTTCGCGGCTGGAGGTGCAGGCGCCCGCGGACACCTTGTCATGCCTTTCAACCACCAGTATACGGAGCAAGGCGCGGTTCAGCGGCATAAAGAGCCGTCCGGCCGCAAGCAGCGGACTATGATAGCTTTGGAGAAAGGCGTCGACGTTTCCGAGGTTAGAGGTCCTGGCAAGAAGCATTTCAAGGGAGGCAAGAGAAAATTGAGATCACAGGAAAAGGCTGGCGCCAAACCTGAAGATGACGGTTATTAGACCTATCCACCTCTAATATTTCATTTTTTGTTTTTGTCGTCCGGATTGCCCGTCTTTATATTCTTGGTTGCAGGGTTATGAAATGGGTTACGAGCATGGATTTAAAGGGGGAACTTGAAAAAGGGTCACCGTTCTTGCATTTGTTTATGGTTTTTGTTTTTCTTTTTTCCCTTTCTTTTTATTTTTTTTGGCATTGGATTTTTGGAATGATTGTCTGTGTTATAGAGATATGAACTGATAATACTATTGCCTGATGTATTTGACGTCACGAGTCACGACCCGAAATTTTCTGAAATTGAGTTTGAGTTACAACCTGGCCTGTTCAATGTTATAGGCCTAGTTTCGGCTTCCAGCCACAAACTTAATGAAGATTTGGCAAAGCGATTGCCTGGTTTTTGTGGTTCCATTCTCAGCTGTTTACGAACCAGGAAAACAATTTTTAGCCCAACACTGTCAGCTGATAAATACAGCAGACCGTGAGGGTGGAAGGACATACGATACCTACTCAATAAACTTTGCTAGCGGACAAGTCTATTGAGGCTCACAGCCTACCTCAAACCTTGGATGCTTCTGAAACTTTATAACCATCTTTAAACTTTTAAAACGAAGGGCTAGCCACCCAGGGTCTCCTGAAATTTATTCAGTATATAGGGGGGGGGGAGGGGCAAATATGCCACCATGTGGCCCTTGCTTTCCCCAGAACGTTGCTTATCGAAGGGTTGAAGAGTTTTCTATTATCGCGGGGTTCCTAGTTTTGTTTTAATTTGGCGTTCTGATGGTGTCCAAGTTGCCTTGTATGTATCCTCGCCTCCTTCAAAATTCTCACAGTTTCGAACTAATTTTCCCTCCTGAAGATTTTTTTTCATACGGTCTTGCTGCACCTTCTTCACAGCTGGAACTGGCTCTTTGCCATACTTTTCCGGAGGCACAAAAAGGCGTGGTCTTTCCCCGCTCACACGTTCTTTAATACAGCCGTGGCATGCTTCACGCAGGGTGGGAGTTGAATTCTGAACTGGAGGGTTGGTTGCTCTACACTCTAGTCAGCTCTGATTGACATTACCTTGGAGCCTCGAAATACTCTTGACTTGTTTGTTGCAAAACTTTGCCGGATCCCGTCTATCCTCTTTCCTAAATACCACCTATTCAAACCGTGCCGGACATATGTTGGCCGCTTGAACGTGTTCGACTTCTATTTGGATCTGAGCTTTTGTGCTATGCTTCCTTGGCTAGAATTGCGCTCCGTCAAGATTATCCTCAAATAACTGCCCCTTGTCAGAATGTGGATTGCTCGTCTTCGACATTTCATTCAACACTGGTCTAAGACCCTACCGGGCCAATGCCGGCCGTAACACCCATACCACCAGGGCGATCGCCGGGCCTATTTGACGTGGCGCCCGTTATTCTAAGCATCATAGTAGGGGCCTTCATAGCCGTTGCATGGTACAATTCTTTTGAACTGATAGCCCTCATTTTCACGTACTTCAAGCGTTACAAGAGTCTTTATTTTTGGAGTCTTTTGTTTGCAACGATAGGTGTCATGTTCTATCAGGTGGGGGTTCTCCTGTATTTTTACCAACTCACGCCTTATGTTTGGATTTCATATACCTTTATCGTTTTCCCGTGGATAGGTATGGTTACGGGCCAGTCGATGGTTCTATATTCACGACTCCATCTTCTCCTCGTCAGCGATAAATTACTCCGTCTGGTACTATGGATGATCATCATCGATGCAATCATTTTACATATCCCCACCGCCGTCGTTGGATATGGAACATTATATCATCCCGGAAACAACTCGAGGTTCACCAAGGCGTATGAGGTGATAGAAAGGGTGGAAATGACAGGTTTTTGCGTGCAAGAATTCACTATCTCCTGCATATATATCTGGCAAACTGTCCTGCTATTATACACGTCCTCATCCGGCAGGGGTCGATCAACAATGTGGCAACTTATCGCCATCAACGGAATCATCATCGTCATGGACATCGCGCTCCTCGTCGTCGAATACACGAATTACTGGCTCACCCAAATCGCACTCAAGGGCATGGTGTATAGTATAAAACTGAAATTCGAATTCGCCGTGCTGACGAAAATGGTGGGCATCGCGATGGAACACGAGGAGAGGGTTCCGGACTTTGTCGGCGTGGGGCAGATTTCGTCGGATATGTCGCGCGTCTCGCCTACTCAGAGGAGTAAACGACACAATATGTGGTTCCGGTCGGGTGGAGGGAGACAAATGGAGCTGGAGCATATTTCTCCTTTATCTCACAGTCAGCCTGGGAGCTCTCATAGTGTGAATGGCAATGGCAATGGCGATGAGAATATTGGATAAGGGGGTTATTCTTTTCGGGGCCAAGCTCAGAAATGCACAAGGGCAAGTCTTTATCATCGACGGAAGACGCGAACAATCTTTAAATTTTGGCCAAATTTTGTATCCCCGTGGAATATATGTTAATATACCTAGTGTTTTTGTAGTCTTCTCATGGGAAGAGCGCGACCTGAACTGTATTTGAATGCAGCTTTGGAGCGCGGGTATCGAGGCATTGGCGGAGGATAGATTCCATCATCTCTGGCAGCTGTTAAGCAGAGTTATTCACGTCTCCGTGCATAGTTTGTTCAATCATGTATATACTCTCAGGTGTTATAAAGTCCCAATGTCGGTGGACAACTCCTCAATCAAGTCCCTGGGTTGTTGCCCTGCAAAGCATACCGCTGCATGATACCACCTTTTGTCAATTGTCGCTACTCAAGCAATTAGTATAATATTGCGGGCTGGTATTGATATCTGAATAGCAAAATTGCAACAAAACATTCAAGCTGCTCGATCGACTTGTGCACGCTCTCTAGCAGATGGCATCAAGCTGATCTGCTGCTGTGGATTTATAAGGCAGACCTTTTGTAGTCCAATAGATAGCCTTGGTCCATGATGAAACCCACCTTCTAGGATTGATGGAGCGAGGTTAGTATTGCATACGAGGCTACGAGGCATCATACCTAAGGGTTTTACTTGACTGGAAGAGGCCACCTACATCAACTACATCTTAATGAAAAGAGCTATAGCTGGCCTGGTTGGGTTTCACGGACTCCCAAGATTGAGCTGGTAAGGCAGTACACACGAAGGCCAACGTAACCTGAACCGATAGAATTTATTGATGCAATGCGGACGTAAGGTAGGATAATCGAAAGAAAAGAAGAAAAAAAAACCTTTATTTTTCAGTAAGCAATACTCGATAACCCCCTATTCCGTTTTTCCCCCCAGCCTCCCTCAACGCCATCCCATTAAACCCTCCCCCATTTTCGTCACCATAGAACACCACAAATTGAAAGGAAAGGTTAGACATTAAGTATAATAAAACTTTTTAGCCACCGTGTATACTCGCCATCATATTAAGGCATATTAATTGGCGACTTTCGAATTTCGTCCCCTCTCCGCATAAGTTTTATGACCTCGACCGAATGTTCTCCGGACCTGCTTTTCTAAGGACGTTGGTTAGTTCAGGGGCAACAAATTCGTCACGGAACAAAGGACTTGCGATTTACACACCATGCAGAATTACAAAAGCCGTCAAACAAACGATGGGTTAAAAAGATAAATATCCGCCGCTCAAGATCTGAGAGCCTTCTCTCTTCGTTTCGCCATTTTCAACTTCTCTCTCAGATCGTCTCTTTCCTTTTGCTTGCAATCGTCGCAGATATCATACTGGGTGCGGTCGGGACAGTTCATCTCTAGACCCGAGCATTCAAAGCCAATGCCCACTTGCCAACATGGGTAGTGGACGACCTTTTCGTGGCCGCAGTGCTTGAAGACGGTCCAGGCCAATTTGCACATTGTACTAGGGGGGGATTTTTGGTGGAAATCTGTGTGGCGTAAATGAGAATGGTATAAAGATGTACCTTGTGGCGTGTGTGCGAGCTGCGATGGAAGTTAGCTACCGTCAGTAAAGATCTGATGAATTCCTGTTCATCACGGAGAGGTTCCCCAGTTCTTAAATACCTACTCACCTTCGATGAGGGGAGAAATCGAGGCTTTGACAAAAACAACGCCCTTGAGCAGGGAAGCGTGCTTTGTGGCTTTGACGCGCAACACACACGCACACAATGGAGTATACGGGACAAGTGAGAGGAAAGAAGAAGAAGAAGGAAATAGAAGAAAGAAGATGAAAGAATCTTTTTCCCATGGTGAATGGAAGAAACAGAGAAGGCACGAACACCTTAGCGTCCCAGACATGTGATCACAATGCTGCCAATTGGTGGCTTCAGGTGGGAGCGTCCCAAGGGCATGATGAACATGGAATGTATGTTTGTCAAGTGGCAGTTGCATGATGTGTTGTTTGTGTGGAGATTCTGCTGTTCATAGACAGAGGATGTCTGTGTATGAGAAGGTAGTATAGAAGACAGATATAGGGGTAAGTGTGAAGCTGAACGACGACATAATCAGGTTGACACATACACCTTTGCATCAACCATCATCAAGAAAACACCACAGGAAGTCAAAGACAGCAGACGTCGAAGCGAGATCGAGAAGTATTTACAGCCATCTGGATATTTACTTGACAGTAATCTCCAGAATCAAGGACATTACAATGGAGGCTCAGGGTCTTGTAAGGCTGGAGAGTGCCAATGCTCAGGCGCATGATAACCAAGCTGTGTTATAAC
This sequence comes from Polytolypa hystricis UAMH7299, assembly GCA_002573605.1. Lineage (NCBI taxonomy): Eukaryota > Fungi > Ascomycota > Eurotiomycetes > Onygenales > Polytolypa > Polytolypa hystricis. The sequence continues at coordinate 45,730 of PDNA01000024.1, read as the reverse complement.
AACTGAACAGATCTATGGGCGGAACTGCCCTCCTGCGGACCTAGAAGCATACGACCACAATGCATGGATAAACAATTCATTCTTTCCTGACGCAATATTCTCAGTTTAACCACGAACGGGAGAAATACCCCCGTCTGTCTCGGTATAGACCGGTGCATGGCAACCGGGATTTAACAACACCAGGCTCAAAATATAGCCCCGGAGAACATCTATATCAAGTCGTAGACCTCTGTACGAGTGGAACCTGGACAAAATGGAGTCAAGCTGGCTTGTATTCTGTAGAAATAATCCCTCTTGTTCCTCAGACTAGCATCCATAGCATTGCATCCAGATAGGTCTCGATCAGAGTTGTATTAACAGAGTGGACATAGAATGGAATCCCGCATCCAAATTGCCCATAGATTCCCGTGGACGGCCTAGGAGAAAACAGTCAAAATATTCAGGAGGAAAATCCTTCCTAGCTCCACGTGGCATACATGCATTTTGTATGAAGTGTTCAAGTTGGTGCATACTATGTGGTATGCACGTCTTCCTAGTCGAGCTTTGATAAAAATTCACAGTTCACTAAAACTGGAACAAAATGTTAGCAGACAGAAAATGATCGATTAGGTCCCGATGGAGTCGAATGCAATAGTCTGAAGAAACGAATCTGTCGTGGCATGAGACGTACATACGGAGAAGTTGGCGCCAAGAAGTCGTGCCCAGGTGAAGGACGGTTATCTCACGTGATCCTTTATCGGCGAGCGATAAGGCGATCTCCCACATTTTTAATCCCACCATCGATGAAGTGACGACCACAGCGGACACACAATTACCCCAGCCATCCCTCCCATAAACCCCCATTAACGGCCGTGATATTATTTAAAACCCGGTTGCAAATATGCCTCCTCGAAAACAGTGGATGTGAGATTTTCCATTCTAACCAACCCATTGACTACATCGATATATGGTACTAATACAATATTTCGCCGGAACAGTGACAAAAAGTCAGCAACAACATACCAGCTCTTCCACAGACCCCAACATGACCCGTTAATACACGATCCAGAAGCCCAGGACCGGGTGCTTCACCGCGTAGCCGGGCCTCCACCGCCAACAACAACATCCGAATCGTCATCATCATCATCAAAGATCTCGAAGCACCTCGCAGATCTCGAAGAGGAATTTGAAGGCGCCGGAGTCCGCAAGAACGAGGGAGAGGCGGCGAATTATGGAGTGTATTATGACGACTCGAAGTATGATTATATGCAGCATATGCGGGACCTGGGGGAAGGAGGGGGACATTTTGTGGAAGTGGCTGCAAAGGGCAAAGGCAAGGCCAAGCAGATGAGTTTGGAAGATGCATTGAGACAGAGCACTCTTGACGATGTGGATGCTAGCATATCAATGCGGGGTCCGGGGTCGTTATATGATGCGGACGGCTTATCTACTGCCTCCACGTTCTCGCGCAAACCCACATATGAGGATCAGCAGAATATCCCAGACACGATTTCTGGATTCCAACCGGATATGGACCCACGGCTTCGAGAGGCTCTAGAGGCACTTGAGGATGAGGAATTTGTGGAAATGGGTAGCGATGAGGATATTTTCGCGGAATTAGTTAAAGGCGGTGACACCGCGGAGATGGACCCGAGTGATTGGAGAGATACATACATCGAAGACGACGAGGATGATGGGTGGGAGTCAGATGTCACGGAGAAAGCTCCAGTCCAACACAGTACCAGTACCACGACTACAACACACCTTCCCGAGGATATTGAAGATGGCGGCGTTTCGCTGAAGAAAAAAACCGTTCCAGACGACACAAACATCCCGGACACCACCCCCACCGATGACGACTGGCTCAAAAACTTCGCACAATATAAAAAGGACATGAAATCCAGCACCAAAAAACCTATCACGCCCTCCGCACGCGGGATGGACAATGCCTCCGACCTCCGCAGCGCAGCATCCACAATGTTCACCGCCGGCGGAACGCCCATCCGCAGAAAAAAGCGCAAGGGCGCCCTCACAAACCCGTCTGCATACTCCATGACATCATCCTCCATCGCCCGCACCGAAGGACATCGCCTACTCGACGATAGATTTGAGAGAATCGAAGCCCTCTACACCCTCGACGAAGAAGGCGATGAATTCCTCGACGACGGCTCCAGTATGGTGGACGGCGTCTCTGTTGTCAGCGGGATGTCGAAATTCTCGCAGGCACCGAGTCTGGTGTCGGAAGGCGGGAGTGTGGCGTTGAGAGAGGATTTTGACTCGATTATGGATGGATTTTTGGGGGGTTGGTCGGATCGGAGTAAGCAGGCGAAGAGGAAGGGGGCGAAGGGGAAGAGAGGGAAGAATGGGAATGAGGCGCTTGGGATTATGATGTTGGATGAGGTTCGTGAGGGGTTGGGGCCGGCGAGGGTTCGTGGGAAGGTTTAGTCCCCCCACCCCCCTGTTGGCAGCTACCATTAATGACTTTCTTTTTGTTTTGTTTGCTTTTTCTCTGGGATCTGGATGTTACGACGACGCATGGAGATTTAGGTGCATGGGTTCGGATACCTGGGGAGATATAAAAAAGTTGCAACGGCTCCTTATGAATAGCATAGCATATGATATGGATCAAAAGTTATACTCTTTTCGTAAAATCTACTGAGCATCCTAGCTATGTAAGTGTTTCTATTCCAAAGCTCTATTCTGCTACCCCGGATACACTGCCTGGCTAGATTCATTTGTCCTAAATTAACCTTTCAAATATCGAGCACCATAGCAATGCACTTCCAGAACATAATAAATATCATAGTCTAAATCTAATTACATCTAAGTAATGATAATAATACAAGGCCTTCTTCCCTGGCCGACCCCCCTTAATACCAAAGTCACATATATCCTACAACGCACCGCCAACAACCTCAACAATCCACATAGCCAACCTCACCCTCCACCCCACCCTCCTCTCCACCATCCTCAAATCCTCTCTCGACACCAAACTCGCATCCCTCTGCAACCACTCCGTCTCTTCTCCCAATCTCTTCTTCAACCCCTCATCAGAGGTAACCACCACTGCCCCAACCTCCAGATCCAAACTATAACTACGCTTGGTGTAATTACTACTACCCACAAAAGTTAAACTCGGGTTTTTATCGCCTGGTAGCATTATCCATAGGCCCTTGGCATGATATGTCCAGCCATCAGGTTCGCCTACGGTCCCGCGTCGCCATTCTTTCAATTGGATGGAATTTGAGCGTTGGGCGTCGGCGACGCGGTCGAGAAATCGCGCAGATAAGTGTGTGTATGCTGCGGGGAGCATGCCTGAGACGCCCTGGGAGCCGTAGAAGCCGTTCGCCCAGGGAGAGGCGGTGAGGACGGTGCCTTGAGTTTGAGAAGGGGTTGTGCGGGATGGGTTCGTGCTGGATATTAGTAGCGATGAGAGCACGGGGTGGATGTTGAAGTAGCCGGCTGTGAAGAGCCAGCGGGCATTGGAGAGGGTGGGGGAGGTGGAAAGGAGGCGGAGAATCGTTGTTACGGCGGGGAATTCGGTGGATTCGTCAGGCTTCATTAGAGGACTGAATTGTGCCACAGGATATACGAGCGTTGAGCTTGATGGCGGTGGTAAGCCTTCTGCCTTTGTGGTTGATGGTTTTATCAATGGTCGTAGGATAGTGCCGGCGTATGAGATGAATGTCTTGGGGTCGTCGAGCGGTGAGGGGGCGCCGTTTGACGATGGCCAGTTCATTGTATACCCGGACTCTTTCTCGGGGGCTGGCAGAATCTGGAAGCTGATGCTGCACACTGAATCGTGTATGCGGGCATAGTAATCCGTCAATGGCTTCGAGTCGAAGACATGGTACCTGTCCACTCGGTTTGTGAAGTAGTCATCGGAGAGGTTTGCTCTATTTTAACACAATTTTAGTTAGCTATGCCAGTGCAAAAATCAGAACGAAAACAAATCATCCAGTGAGCTCACACCCAGAAAGTATTATTTCATCGTCAATGCCATAGAGCTTCATATGCTGCAGACCCCATCCTTCGTTTATTCTCCGTGGGACAAAGCGTTTTCTCAGCCCTGTGAGATTCGGGGTGTGAAACATGCGTATCTCCACCCTTTCGGATCCATGCTCTTCCACCAGGGACGACAGCAGCGACGCGCATGATTGTTTCGGCGTTTCGCGAGTACCTCTGAGGGCGTCGGTAAGGATCGATACCTTGAGGTTGGAGTTTTGGCGGAGTGCCTCATTTAGGGTCGCGATAAGCTCATATTCGGATTTCCCAATGTACAACGTAGACAAGAATATTCTCCTTTTCGCTTTGCGTATTTTGTTCTATAAGAAACTCCCGTTAGCCAGGTATCTAGACCAACACCATGACTGGAGCGCAGAGAAGCATGTACTTGCTTTCAATGCCCCATAGAATGCACTTGGCGAGTCAAGAATCGTAATTTGAGACGCCTGGACTTCGAATCTGGGCGCTATATGGTCGAGCTCAACAGTGATCCCACCAAGAGGCGAGGGAGATGTGGCAGCATAAGCATTATTGGCCCAGGTTGGTTGCTGCGAGGAGAATTTCCGCACGCGGAGGATCAGACGTCTCGGAGCGGATTTGTGAACTGAGCAGCGGAGGACTTGGCCTCCCACGCGACTAAACATTGTAAACTAGACAATTGGCTGTGCAGACGCCATCGACGGCATTGAGAGGCGGGTTCTTCTCACAAAATTGCTATGTATGAATATTGATTGATGCGGTCATCGCATTCATAATTCATAATTCTCCCCAAACATTATTGATAGCTTATTGTTTCCCGCGTCATGATTGGCTGAGCGGCCGCTAATCCGCTTTTGGCAGCCTCTCGTCCTTCCGCCGACGACCTCGACATCGAAGAACGAACTGTTGATTTGATCTCGCATAACACCACTCGGCGGCATCAGATACTTCTCTCTGTCGCTGCAAAGATGTCTACCTTAACTAGAACATTCCGCAACTTGTGGCGGATTGGCTTCAAGGTTTGTTGTCCCCGGCTCACACTGCCCTCTGCGGGTGAAAAAGCGCAAGCTAACATCCATTTGATTTGCACAGGAATATGGCCACCAGATGCAGGTATGCTTCCTCCGGGATAGGAATTCTAACAGTCGAAACTACTCAATTGTCATGAACGTGATACTTACGCGCACATATTTGGGAATTGACAGCACATGGGTGCGTAATTGCCCTTCCACCACCGGCTCTCTCTTCTTCATCGTCGATGATTGCTTACCCGCTCTCTTTTGTCCCGCAGGTGATACCAAAGCCGGAGCGCTAATTGCTATCGACCGATATGGCAACAAATACTACGAGAACGCGGAGGAGTTACCACGTACGTTTTCCCCCTTCAAGCCTGGCGCTGAACCGCGAGTCTCATTCCACACCCGACTCTAACGAATACCGGGTTTATAGTTCGAACACGCTGGGTGGATTACAAGGACGCGGAATTCGATGCGTCACAGGTTGACGCTGGCTGGTGAGCATCCCCCCCCATGTTTTAGTCCAAATCCAGGACGTGTTCATTTTATGGCCTGCATATACCATTGGCGACCGATAGAAGGCTTACGGATGACACCCCGGATGTAATAGGCACGCTTGGCTAGCATACATTGTCGACAAGCCACCCACAGAAGACAAGATCATGCAACTCGGCGTCCGGTCATGGGAGCAGAAAGAGCACAGACAGAACCCAACCATGTCCCGAGCGGCTTTTAGAACATATAATACGTCAGTTTTTGCACCCGATTCCAGCACACACCTCCCCATCTATTATATTACCAGTTTTCCATATGCTGACCGGGATTATACTTTCGTGCGCTATGCAGCGTGAAGCCAAAGTACACTGCTTGGGAGCCCGTTGCCGCACCGAGAGTAGCTTAGGCGGAAAATGGTTATTTTGTGTGTTAGAAATGAAATCCAATGGATTTACTTTCCCAGCTTTTCTTTTTGATTTTTGTCCGCTAAATGGACAATTGTATATATGACCCTTTTTTGACTTACATCAATATTTCCTACGTTTTGACCTCCCCTTCCTTTCTTCGACCTCCATAATGCGGTGTGCTTCACTCATAGAGTAAATTCTTTTGTGTTGAAAAACGCTCTCTATGTTCCTCAAAACTGGTCTCTGGATAGAGAAAATATCTGGTGGAGGAATGAAAATAAGCTGAAAACGCCTACAAAGACCGATTCTAATATCGCGAACGCTCAGAACTATTCCCAAGAAATTGTAAAGAAAAAAAACACACACACAGCTAAAAGGGAATAGCTAAGAGAGAAAAAGGAGATATAGTAGTTATGCCCTGAAAAAAAACACATCGACAAAAAAAAAGGAAAACCCCCCACCCATCTTATAAAACATAACCACCAGATCCTAGATTCCACCAATGTCGAACCGGTTTCCTATCCTCCAGCTCAACACACCACCACAAAACCTCCTTCGCCTTCTCAATCTGTTCTCCCTGTTCATACGCCCGAGATAAAGCGAACCACGCCTCCGAGTCATCCCATGCAGTGCCCAGCTTTATCAATGTAGATAAGAGACCATACGCTCTATCGCGTGCCGCAAGACGGTTGAGATATTCGGGCGTATCTTTCTGCTTCTTCTTCTTCTTCTTCTTCGACGACAATAACGATGACGATGATCCAGCAGTAGTACTCTTCGCATCGACGGGTTCACTAGCCGGTAGCGGCCAGTTATCATCATCCTCACCATCATCATCATCATCATCATCATCATTCTCTTTGAGCTTTACGGGCGGGAAAAGTGAAAAAGCCGATAATTCAGCAGCGATATCTGGCTCAGGTTCTTCCGCTGGTAGCGTCTCGTCGTACATATCCAGCAGCAAATTGCACAACCCAATCGTGGCGCGCACATGATCTGGAAAATACGTGACCGCTTCTTCGAAATTCTCGAGCGCTTTGTAGGGTTGCGTCTGGGCCTGTGCGACGTACCCGCGCTCAGTGAAGATGTCGGCCCAAAGCTCATCGGAGCTCTTGGTCACGCCCCAACCTGCCTCTGCGAAAGCTCGGGCAGAGGATTCTTGGGCCGCGACTAAGGATTCCACGCGATTCGCCTGATTGGCGGCTTCGTTGCAGGCTTCGTTTGCGTCTTCGAATAGCGATGCGCGGCGGTAAAGGCCCGCGATGAAGAGCCAGATCTTGGTCAGCAGGCTGAGCGCTTGTTTCTGAGCCTGGACGCGAGGGAACCTGGTGATGGCGCGTGTAGGGGAATCGAAACGGCCGGTAGTTGGGAGTCTGATGTCTTGCTGTGGTGGTTGTTTCTTATGACCAGCCGGTGCGGGCTGCTTGGAATGTTTCATGTTGTGGGCAACGCGGGGCAGAGTATGTCTTGCTGAAGAGGACCGATTGTGGCCTGTGGTCGGGGATGTGATATCGGTGAGTGAAACTTCTTCATCGTCCTCATGGCGGTGCTTCCCGTGCTTTTTAACAGGCGTTGTCTCAGTCGATGAAGGTTCATTCTCGTCCCGATGTCTTTCCATACTACGTTGTCTGACCGCCTTTGACAGACTTCCTTCTCGTCGATGCAGTTTATGAGCCTGGCGGCCATCTTTCTGACGTAGTGAATTCCTTCTCCCACCGGTTCGAGGGCGTTCGCTAGAAGCGCGTCGATCCCCATCTGTGATTTCGATTGCAGGAGCAGGCGTATCGACATCACTAGGTAAGTTACGTGATGAGGAGATGGATGGGACTTGAGGGATTGTATTGGCATCGCCGTCGATTTCGGTACCCCGACTAGCATGCCTAACACTCCTCTTTCGTCCAAAGATACTTCCACGGAGACTTCGAACAGTTCCTGCAGAACTCTTGGGTGGGGCTAGGGTATCAGGTTTTAGTTTCGCACCAGGGCCGTTCATCTCGAGCCCTACATTCTTAAATAGGTGGCCAAAAAGCCCCAGCAACTCATCACTGTGGTTAAGTGCTGCCTCGGGCCCATTCTCGATCTCTATAAGTGATAGCTGAGTCATTCGCAGCTCAATGATGCTTTCCTTTTCGCGTGCTTCCATGTCAGCAGCAATATTTCTCCGCGCGGTAAGTGACAACCAGCGGTTCGATCTCTCGCCATTCTCATGTCCATTTCTCAAAGCAAGATTGCCATTTTGAGCAAATAGAGAACCCGAGTTTGGCGAGGTGTCCAGAGCCGCATCACAGGAGTAGCTGGCAGTTTCGAAATCCTGCCTTGCGCTTAAGAGTAGGGATAGCAAATGCCATAACGGCACAAGGTCCCGTTCCTTGGAGTGTATAATATGACGACTATGGCTCTCCTCGGTGGGTTTTGCTGCGACTAAGGCTGTTCTGAGGCAGTCAATTGCGCTGTCTAGGTCTCTTATCTCGGCAAGGAGAAGAGCTAGTGCGAAGCTCGCAGAAATGTCCGTGTCCTCTCCCAATTCAGGGGCGAGAGACTTCTCTAGAAAGTTTATGGCCGAGGACTGGATCTCTGTACGCGATTCGTTGATGCGCGTCCACCTTGCGCAGTTGGCGAGCCCGATACCGATAGCTCGATACGATAACGCTAGGACTATAGGGGACACCTGCTTCTCGCCATTCGAGTGAGAAGCTTGTTGCGGTGACGCTATCCCGTTCGTCGCATCGCCCGAAATATTCAAGGCGTCCTGTAGAAGCTCAGCCAGATATTTCGCCTTTTCAGCCTCCTTTTGATTACCAAAACAGCACAAAACTATGATTCCCTCGGATAGAGTGTGGGCGAATGTTTCATCGTCTTCGACTTCCCCAATTTGGTGCGTAGAGCGCGCAGCACGGTCCTTGGCGTTCGTAGCTATCTCTACGTAGGTTTCGAGTGCTTTCACTGCTAGATCAAACTCGGTTAGGGTAGCATGAACATGAAAAAGCCGTCGTAGGATCAATGTGGAATGGAAAGTCTTGGTCGCCGCTCGATATAATATCTGCACGAATTTGAGTTACTGATTCAATGCCGACTCCAAGAACAGTAGTCAGGAATGGCAAACTCACATCAAGGACATTTCGCGCGACAGCATCTTGACCCCCTTGCCCAAAGTCATCGTCGGACCAGGAAGACCCGCAAAAGACCTCCCAGTTCCGAATAACTTGCTCCACCCATTCCTCGACATGAGTGTTGGTAGTACCCGCAGAGGGAAACTTTGTATTTCTTAACAAAGCATTTTCACAGATGGCTTCGATACGACGGAACTCCGTTGACAGTTGCACTCGCTTTGGCCCTTCTGCAGTCGGGGTATAATATAAGCCCTCTTGTAAAACAGCCGTCAGGAAGTCGTAGTACGCTTTCCATACGGTCGAACGTGATCCCGGGCTTGCAGGAGCGTTGCTTTGCACTGTCGATGCAGGGTCACCACGTTTTACTTCTGGGTGGTCAGCCCACAGGCGAAAAGATTTTAATGCCAAGTCTGCTGTTTGCTGATCCCGGTGGTTCCTGGTAGACTCCGCTGCGATCAATGCAGACTTAGCCAGAACCTTCTCTGACCAGAATAGAAATTGCGGGTTTGATTGCGAGCTCGAGATAGGGGAAGAAAGCCAAGGAAGTATCGAAGCGAAGGTTCGCATAGCGTCCTCGCTCCCTGAAGCTAGGCTCTGCGCCGCACCTATGTCCTACTGTTAAATCACCGCCCTCGCCCGAGAACAGGGAATGACGTACCCTTCAGATAGGCCCCCTTTACAAGACAGACCTCCGTCCAAGGCGAAAGCACCTCCCCATTATCTAGCAGAGTTTCTAGCGTAACCTGGAAGTCTTTCGGCAAACGGGATGAAGCTAGGGCAGGTTCCGACAATGCCCAATGAAGCCAGCCTAGACATACTTGCGTCTGGAAAGTGTCTTGCGTGAGCTCCCCTTCATCCTCTATAACGGACAGTAGTGTTGGTATCAGGCCGGAAAGCCTCGAGTCTCCATTCGCTGTCGGCGTAGACGCGGTTCCTGGGCGTTTGGCTATGTAGGCTGCGATCTGGCATTCTGCCTCCACCGTCTGAATTAGGCCTGGGAACAAGGAATAAGTTAACTATGGCTCAAATAAAGGATTGCGCGTATTCAGGGATTATTACATTTTTGCTGCGGACTGTGCTTGGAGATCTTGCGTAGAAGCTCTGGCACCTCGGGCCAGTTGCCATTGCATCTCGCCGCATCCAGGGACTCGATATATCGGCGCCCCTTCTCGGGGGTTCGACCCTAATTTCATTAGTTAGTGAGATACGGACAAGCTTGCTGCTCTGTAAAAGCTGAATCTAGCTCCATTGCCGACGGGCGAAGCGACGAGAAGTTGGGGTTCAGGTACGTACACTCATTGAATCGACAGATAGCAAGAAACGAATGAGAGTAAATCGTACCGCGACGCAACCATGGTCTTAAAAAATAGACACGCGATCACGGAAGAGATACCAGTAGAATCTTAGAGCAGCATCATGGCAGCCATAGGCAAGTGTGCGTTGTGAATCTTGAGATGCGCTGAAGAATAAATGTTGTTGGGCTGTCTGCGTGCTGATCTCACCTGGTGGGCGCTCGGGCCACATCAAGATCTCCGAGATGCTTTTCTCTCCCCGCAAAAAAAAAGAGAAAAAGAAAAAGTAGAAATCTCCAATAATGATTTCTCTTATGCGACAGAGCTCCCCGCTACAGAACCACTGAATGGCATATACCTGAAAAGCGGTGGATTTTACAGACGGTCCATCCACTGAATTCCCCAGAACCTCTGAGTTTCGCTCATCCCCGTCGTAATGTCGTCGCAAACCATTCTCCGTGCGGCGACGCATCGCCTTACCGCAACGCCTGTGAACGAGCTCCCGCCAATCGCAGCATATCTTGCCGCCTCAATTAGCGATTGCGGGAGCATCCTGTCTGCTCCTCTCAGCCAGAAGAAGGCTTCTCAGGAGGCAGATACCTTACTTGTGCTGAAGCTGAAAGCTAGAATCACGAGCCTGCTCCAAGACAAGACGGTCGAAGGGCGCTGGACTGCGGTGATTCTAGTAAAGGCAACAATAGAAGCTGGTCAATGGGAGATTCTTCGGGGCTGCGAGCCCTGGGTTCACAGTCTCCTGACTATCCTAACGGTATGTTTGCGATTTCTGCGACCGATCGCTGCTGAACCCATTTGCTAATCTTCTGTAATTTTCTAGCGACCTGATCCAGCGACGACGAAAAGATTGTGTATAATTACCCTGACCAGAATATTCCGTCTAACCTACGCATATCCGACCTTGGTGCGAGAGATAACGACCCCTTCGTTGCCTTCGTTCATTACGAACTGTCTGAATCTAGTCTCCGTCAAACCATCCTCAGAGCCAGTGAGGAAGCTCAAGCAGAATGCAGTCTTGCTAGAGTCTGTCTTTTGCGCACTTCTGGAACTATTGCCTCACCATCCTACAATCTTCCGTCCATTCTCGGCGCAAATCCATAGCTTAATCCTCCCCCTGATTGCCCTCACCACATCCGCCCCTGTCTCCCAGTCCGTATCAGAATTGGCCCGGCAACTATTCATCCACCTTCACCACTGCGCCCCGAAAAATACAGGGTCGGATGAGTGGCGAAAGGCGCTCAGGTATACACTGACCGCGGCACACCAAACTTGCGATCACCTTTTCCGGGCAGTCGTGGAGCAATGGGAATCGGCCGACCCGTCTCTGAAACAGAGGTCCAGGCCAGGGGACTACAGCCAGCCAGTTGGCGATAATGGTACTGATTCGCTTGGATTACCTGCCTGGCGAGGCGTGTTCTCTGGGAGTGAGAGACTTGTCGGCCTGTTACGTTTAATTTCGGGATTCATATCCATGCGCACCAATTCTTCCATGTGGATTCCTATCGGGTCAATTCTGGATTTAACCTCGCGACTGACCTCAATAACTACCCCGTCATCTAGCTCTGATGATAGTATACCTGGTGGTCAGATGAATCCCGAAGTAGGTCGAAAAGAGAGAGAATGCCTCTTCGGTGAACTACCAAGGATTCACGCTGCTACGCTGAACCTCCTGCAGTCATTCACTACTGTTCTGGGGCCAAGTAGCATCCCAATAGGACAAACCTGTCTGGATCAAGCCCTCTGGGTTTTCGAGGCAGAGGGCTTTCTAGCCGAAGTCCGCACTGCCACATATGACTTAATCGATGCCGTGTTACCTATCATTGGCCCCTCGATGACAAAAGCAGGCATATCCGCCTTATCACCAGCTTTCAAAGCCGCATGTCAGGAGCTTCTACCGTCCAAATCCAACGCCAGTGAAGCTGGCCAGAAGACATCGAGACCCAACCCCGCCGCAAACAATGTAGATAATTTCCTCAACCCTGCATCCAAAGCACCAAGCCCGGAGCTGCTGGTACCTACACCATCGAGTCTCAGGACATCTGCATCCCGCCTATTACCTGATATTCTAAACTTCCTGCCCACGGAACACATACCGCCCGCCCTACGAGCTGAAATCGATCGCACGGCGATATTAACAGGCCATGAACCCACCATGGTCTCCAGCGTTTTAAATCCCATCCCAGCATCAACAAAGGCGCATCTCACTAATTCCAGTATCATGCCGTTCCTCGCGAGAGCGCACGCCAGTAGCGCTGCCGTTGAGGGCCTACTTAGACCGCGAATGCCCGTCCTGATGGGCGCTTCGAAACCGAATAACTTGACCTTCGACGAGGACGAGGATGAAGAAGAAGAAGACCAAATCGCAACGGCTCCAGCGATTAACGGGGCTATCGGTGGTGGAAACCTATTCATACACCACCCAGCCACCCGCCCAGCCGCGGATGAAGAAGAAGAACAAGAAGAAACGACATCTAGGAGAGAGAATAAGCGGAGTTATCAGGATGAAGAAATGACGGGCATTATACCCGTTCCGATGCAGTCTACTACTACAAGTATTTCAGAGACGAAGAGAGTGCGCGTTGAGTTGGATCAGCAGAAGCCCACGCAGCCATGGACGCAATTCAAAGAGCCCTCGTCTAGCTTGCTTGGAGGAGCCCTTTCTCAGCCAGTATCTACGACTACCGCCCAGCCGGTCTCCTCGCTAGGAGGCGTGACTAAGATGGACGTGGAATCTAGCGTCGTCGCTCAAGTGACTGGACCTTCTGCTACTGCTGCTGCTGTGGGCGGTGCTGGCAGCGATGATGGGAGCGATGATGATGATGAGATTCCGACTTTGAATATTGAATCTGACACGGATACCGATGATGAGATGGTTGGTTAGATGCACCATGCGCACAGAGTAGTAAAAGAATGCATAGCTGTTCTTACTCGTTGATTGGGTATCATACTTGTTACATATTTATATATCTAGAAGAAGTAACGTACTCTATTGTCTTCCTGAAAAGGGCACTTTGTAACAGTTCACATACTGGTTTTAAAACTAATCGTGGAACCTCTATACTTGTTCCCCAAAAAAACAAAACAAAAAAGAAAAACAAAAGAAAAACAAAAAAAAAACCCTTCATACAATCCGTAAACCAACATTCCACCACTCCTCGCCCCGCCACACCGTCACCCATTTCCCATGCCAACACCACCACCCTTCTCCCTGAGCCCCAAATCCCAATCCACGAAGCGGGCTAATGGGGATAGGTTCAAATAGCCAAACCCCACCCTTTGCGAAATCGTCTGCCAGCAGTGGGCCCGTTACGCCAACCCAAATCACAAAAACCAATATATTTGTCAATCGTCTAAGCCAGCGTGGAGGGCGGAAGGGGAGTCGCGGGACTAGAAGTTTCGCAAGAAGTGATTGGAGAATGGCTCCAGGGGCTTGTAGGAAGAAGAACATGAATGTGCCATAGAAAGGTTTTGTGTCTGCGAACTGCGTGTAGCTGCCGAAGGCGTGGTACATGCCGCTAAGGGTGAATGCGGTGAAGGAAAATAGGAGAAGTTTAACGGGTGGCTTTTGCCAAGACGTAGGGAGACGAGGGAATAGCCATGCACTTGGGGCAGTGAAGCTCGGGCGGAAGAGCTGGTGCCACCATTTCGACCACGCACCGGGTAAACCGTGGTCCATTATGGAGGAGAAGAATGGTCCGAAGAGCCTGGGGTACTGCCATGGAGCTTCCATGGGTATGGAAATCCATCTCCGGAACCCAGGGATCAATGACAGGCTTAGGTATATAAGAGAAGGGATTGCGGGTATGAATGTCAACCCTGTAAAAAGCGCCAAGATGAAGATAGAAAGACGGTATATATGGGTAAGAAGAATAGAGCGCAATGGACCAAGGGCGTCGAGGGGTTTTGGTGGTGGAGCAGAGATCATGCCCCAAAAGTAAGGGTCACGCATCACCGTCACTTTTAAAATGTCGAGGACAATATAACAAATAGCGAAAGTGCGGAATATAAACCAGAAAGCCGCCTTTGTAGAGTTTAGATCCACGGTCTGCCATTTTGCCTCTTTGCTAGTTGTTGATTTAACCTGGGCAGGAATTGAATCAGGTAACGGTGGAAGGGTCGAGCTCCTGAAATTCCACCACGGACCCCTGAAACTGGATATGAGATCCAGAATCCATGTCAAACGGTGCCCCCGAGTCTCAGGATAGCCCTGCCACCTGAAGAGATATGTTTCTTGAACTACGTCAGTCTCCACGGTGGACATGGAGCTCGCTTTCAGGGATGAGATTGCGGATCCTTGTCGCCATCGGTAACCATTCGTACTGCTATCATCGTTGGCCAAAGCTGTCGACTTTGCGGTTTCAGAACGTGAATCTGTAGGAGGATTCTGGGTTTCTTTTCGATCCAGAGCCACGATCGACCGCTCAATCCGTTTAAAGTCTCGTTGGACATCGTTGAACAATAGCAATGATGCGCTCCATGCCGCAAACCAAAAGGATACAAGACCAACACCATACCCGTTCCCTAGACCCAGCGTTCGACAGTTGGAGGTATTCCAGTATGTCCAGTATAAGATACAGATGTATGACACACATCTCACCAGTTTGGACACACTGCTATGACGGTGCGGAATCAGAAGGGCGACAATAAGAATAAAAGGGGGTGCGAAGTTATGAGGGAAGAGTAACGGCATGAAATGTCCAGATGCAAGCTCTCGCTCGAACCGGGCTTCTCGGTCATTGAGAAGGGCGCGATAAGAGACAGGCAAGAGTTCCGGATCCATTATATCCTGATATACTTATATACCATATACAGTAGTCCTGTTGAATCATACAACCATCACTGCCGTAAAACTGGCGTTCGACCGGGGGTGGCAATGGTCTGATGCTGCTGTACCTATCCAGGAGATATAGCCAACGGGAAAGTGTATGATCTGGGATGACACAACAGCAAAGCAGCAGCTGCTAAGAATCGAAAGAATAAGTGGTCAGATGAATCTCAACTGGGACTCGACTCAAGGACGGACAGGTTGTGAATATATAGGCCACAAAATTTTGATCTTCAATATTTGCTTTTTGCAAGTCTTCAAGAGGACATATGCAGCCACAGGCAGCTAGCATTCAGACTATTTACCCCATGACGGCAACAGCGATTTCATTGGCCATACACTTATTTATGTGTTGCACTGTTCAGCCTTGCATTTTCATGAGAGAAACTCTGGCAAAAGGCTGTCGTATCGCTCAGCTCTTTCTTCGCCGATTATTTTTGTCGGGCGCCGGAATGCGCGACTCACGGTGTCACGTGCCGCTCCATTTCCCAAAAAGTGGCGATGTCTCTCTGATAATGCGAAGGAACATTGTCATCTCCTCGAGGATATGGCTTATTCTAACAAATAATCCTGTCTAGGGTTTTTTCTGCTCGTGGTATCAACATATGCTCTGTTCGGCTGTGTCTCCAAACTCAACACTGTTGAATGATCGGCTCGGACATATCATTCTGTTAGTATGATAGAAGCTGTGCTCTACTGCGCATTCCTTACAATATAAGGGATCCAGCTTTTGTCAAGGCTACTTTTTACCTGACGCTGACACGGGAGAGATTGATCCTGTGATTCTTCCTTGTCGATTGGGTGGCTGGATGGGCTGATACAATCGATACAGAGTCCACCAGGCACGATCTGCGAGCTACTCGGCTTCTCGCCTGAATATCTTGCCGAAGACTCTGATGTTCTTTTGCTCATTTGATACACGCTCCTCGCGGGCGCTATAATAATCTTCCGGCCACCCCCTACCCCACGCCCGTCTAGTCGACAATTGCGCCGGCCTTGTTATGTGTATCCTATGGTTTGGATCTGATCGAGGCGCTGGGCGAATACCAATGAGTTACCTACGGGGAGTGAAATCACCTTGCTCTTTTACCGGATCCTGAGCTAGTGGCTGGTTTTACTTGACCGTGGGCGTCGAAATTGAATATCCTAAATCAAACGGCCTGAAGTTGCAAATCTACTAGATATGTAGTAGTTTCCTTGGTTGAGTCTATGAGAATAGATGTACCAAGTCATGGAGATGCCTCAGCCGCACTCTCATGGATGATTAGGCGAGCCATGCTTCATTGATGAGCAGATTTTATCGGCGAATCGAGAAGAGTGAGCCAATGCGGAGGCATCTATGTTCCGCACGGTGGATGTTTCCTGCTTTCCCCTCGTTTGACGGGTTCATCCGTATGCATATCTTCCAGCCTAGAAACAAGGTGCCTTGCATTCTAGGCTTGAATGATCAACGTAACGAACGAGCCATATGTCATGCTTTATGAATCCCTGTACCCTGCCGCAGCAGGAGCTGCAACGTGAACAATCTGTCATGCATCAACTTACATAGGTCCGTGTCAATGTAAATGCCAATGCGCCCATCCCTCAATTGGACGTTTGGGAGAAGAAGCTGACTGTGGCACATAGACTCAGTTTTAGTTGTTGAACATGGTTATTTCTGTAAGCGAGCGATGGCATACTACTCTGTTCTCTACCCAGTGTCGACTACGCGGCGCTGTTCAATCTGATAGATGTAGATCTGATGATTGCATATATCTGATATGCGCGCCGTTTATTCAACAGCAAACCGTTTGTGGAGTGTGGGATTATGGAAGTGTCGCCAGGCGCAGAAGTCACATCAGATAAAGACCTAGAGCAGTTTGTTCGCAGCGCTTTAAGCCCACAGGGCTATCACCCAATTGGCACCGCTGCCAAAATGCCACGAAGACTTGGTGGTCGACGAGGAGCCGTTCGCCCATGGTGTAGAACACTTAAGGGTCGTTGATGCAAGTATCATGCCAACTTTGATTGGCGGCACGACGCAATTGACGGTCTATGCCATTGCAGAAAAGGTGAGCTACAACATCATATCGAGTTCCTGCATGATCGATCCGTGTTCCTCTCTCTAAAATTTGCTTGCTTAGGCGGCCGATTTGATCAAGGCAATTTGAAGACAATGAGGTGTTGAGGTGTGCTGTCATACTTATATACATACACACTATATCAGTCCACACGATGGGTATGAAGAACAACACCGTACAGACCATATCTATTTTGTCTGCCTACTAGAGTATCTCCTTCATCCTGTCCCGACACGAGCAAAAATAGGGGTCGATAATCCAGCCAATAGGAATTCTCCCTGTTACCAGCCAATAATCAACCGAGAAAAAGCACGCTAATCTTTTATTTTGCTTATGTAATCCGACTCGACAGATCACGTCGAGCCCAGCGTGTCGTCCCTTTTCCTTTTCTCTTCATTATGGCTCTCACCTTTTGATAGGATTACTTGGGCGTCTTCTGAGACTTCTGAGACTGTAACGTCATATATCTACCCAGTGTGCTAGCATCACCAGCCGGGTTGGCCCAAGTAGCTGGAAGCGGCCGTGCGTTGCCTCTGTCCAATCGAATTTGACGCGTCGACATCCCCTGTTTCTCACAGCACCCTTGTGATTACTTGGGGTGCTTTCAACAATGCCACTTCCTTCACTAAAGCGAAAGCGCGAAGCTAAGTATGTTGATCTCACAAACGATGACCGCGTGGCACGAAAGGCGCCCAGAGTAAATCCTACTCCTGCTCCGCCACAGAGATACTATGGAGATGCTCCGGACTATATCCCCCTGAGCCAACCTGGTTCTTCATTCCTCGAGATCGATGACGAGACTGGCGCTGCTGAGATTATTGATAGCACCCAGGGAGCGGATGAAGATGCGTATACTAGCTATCGACTTTATGGTATTTTGAACTAACCTATACATACTGGTGATGTGACTAACGAGCTTTACAGGTAATCTAAGCACCAAGATCGTGGGCATCAGATATTACCATGGCCACGCCACGGTCGGAGAATACGTTTCGATTAACAGAGATCGAGGGAACCGTTATGATACCAATGCCATCCGCGTCGACAATGTCATGGGCCGTCAAATTGGCCATCTTCCACGCCAGATAGCCGCGAAATTAGCCCCCTATCTTGTAGGTTCCTTTAGCTATCGAACTAAAAAGAAGAAAGAAAAACTAAGGCATAGTGTAGGATTCCAAAGATTTGATTGCAGAGGGAATGTTAATAGGCAACAAAGGCGAATTCGATTGGCCCATTGACGTCAAACTTTTCGGAACTTCTCAGTCAGTTGCGCAGGTAGCATTGATGCAGCGTATGGAAAAGGATAAGCTCCCAATCAAGACCGCTAAGCAGGCCTTAAGGGAGAAGCAGAGACGAGCAGCGCAAGCTGCTAAGGAGGCCGCGAAGGAAGCTGCTAAGAATGCTCTTGCGCAAGCCCGTGCTCAACGCAATGGCCAACCATGGGAGATGTCGCAGAACCCAATGTATGCGAACCTTTCTATGCCTGGTGAAGGAGAACTTGGTGAGGGCGAAAGCCTTGAAGATCTTATTGGTCAAAGCGTCGCCTTTAATCCCAGAGAAATGGGCCAGGTGGTAGAAAAGTTTGGAGTAGGCGAAGAAGACCTGGCTAAGATGCCCATGGCCGATTGTCCTGCTGCGCTTTCAACACAGCTGCTGCCGTATCAGCGGCAGGGCTTAGCTTGGATGTTGGAGAGGGAATCGCCGAAGTTGCCAGAGGCTAGATCGGATGATGTAGTGCAGCTGTGGAAACGCTCGGGCAATATGTACAAAAATATTGCTACCAACTATTCGACATCGACGCCACCCCCTCTAGCCAGTGGAGGCATTCTGGCAGATGATATGGGTCTTGGGAAAACGATCCAGATTATTTCGCTCATTGTGGCTAATTCAACCCCTAGAACAAGCGGGTTGTCTAAAGCAACGCTCATTGTATCTCCTCTTGGTGTTATGAGCAACTGGCGTGATCAAATTTCTGGCCACGTCCGCAAGGAAAATCCACTTCGTGTGCTTACCTATCATGGTCCAGGGAAGAACGAAGCGAGTAACCTTGACCAGTATGATGTTGTCATAACAACCTATGGAGCCATCTCATCTGAATTCACTCACATGAGCGATAAAGGCCCGAACGTTAAACGGCCTAACAAAGGCCTGTTCTCGATGCATTGGCGTCGAATAGTCTTAGATGAGGGGCACACAGTTAGAAATTCACACACGAAGGGAGCCAGAGCAGTGTGTGGTCTGAAAGCTGATTCCCGTTGGTCATTAACCGGAACTCCTATTATCAATAACCTAAAGGATCTCTACTCTCAAATTAAATTTTTGGGGATCTCTGGCGGGCTTGAAGATTTTGCTGTCTTTAACAGTACTTTAATCCGTCCATTGAATGCAGGAGATCCC
This sequence comes from Polytolypa hystricis UAMH7299, assembly GCA_002573605.1. Taxonomy (NCBI): domain Eukaryota; kingdom Fungi; phylum Ascomycota; class Eurotiomycetes; order Onygenales; genus Polytolypa; species Polytolypa hystricis. Next base: position 26,150 of record PDNA01000024.1, on the reverse strand, counting down.
AATGCCAATCTTCTTCTGCAGGCCTTGATGGCAACCATTTGCTTGAGACGGAAGAAAGATATGAACTTTGTCAACCTCCGGCTTCCCGAACTTTCGTCCCATGTCCTTCATGTCAAGTTTCTTCCGCACGAGAAGGAGAAATACGACATGTTCCAGTGCGTATTTCCCATATATCTTCTGTGAGCCTTGCTAACGATTTCTACAGTGCGGAGGCTCAAGGTGTCCTCAGGGACTTTCAATCCACTACCAACAGAAGTGGAAACGCCACATACTCTCACATCCTCGAGGTTCTCCTTCGTCTTCGTCAAGTCTGCAATCACTGGAAGCTATGCCAGAACAGACTTAACAACCTCATGGGCCTCCTAGAAAAAGAGAAGGTCGTGGATCTCAATCCCGAAAATATCAAGGCATTGCAGGCCATGTTGCAGTTGAAAATCGAAAGCCAAGAAGAGTGCTCGGTCTGCCTCGACACGCTCCATGAACCAGTCATCACTGCATGTGGACATACGTTCGACTATCCATGCATTGAGCAAGTCATACAACAACAACACAAATGCCCTCTCTGCCGAGCTGAAATCAAAGACACTGCCACGCTCGTTTCGCCGGCTGCAGAGCTAGGCGAGGATACGAGCGAAGTTGAAATCGACCCGGATGCACCCAGCAGCAAAATTCAAGCCTTGATCAAAGTCCTCACAGCACAGGGGCAAGCGCCAGGGACAAAGACCGTTGTGTTCAGCCAGTGGACATCATTTCTCGATCTTATTGAACCACAACTTCAACGCCATAACATCAAGTATGCCCGTATCGACGGCAAAATGAACTCTGCGAAACGCGACTTGGCCTTGGACGCCCTCAACCGCGACCCCAGCTGCACCGTTATGCTGGCCAGTTTGAACGTATGCAGCGTGGGCCTTAACCTTGTTGCAGCAAACCAAGTCATCCTCGCTGACAGCTGGTGGGCTCCGGCCATCGAGGACCAGGCCGTCGATCGTGTCTACCGCCTTGGCCAGACGCGTCCCACTACAGTCTGGCGGCTTGTAATGGAAGACAGTATTGAAGATCGAGTGTTGGAAACCCAAAAGCGGAAGCGCACCTTGATGACGACAGCGTTCAGGGAGAAATCCAAACGGAAAGATGAGGAACGAAGAGAGCGACTAGCAGACTTGGAGAAACTCATCAGGTAATAGGGGAGGTTGATTGCCCATTATTTGTTTGTTCTAGACTTCCATTTTTCTCATTCTACATATGCACCTTGTAATTACTCCTCGTCTTACTTTCTTTTCAGCGGCATTTCTGTCGATCCTTTCCCATGTATGTACCTATTTGTCCTTTTTCTCCAATCGTGTACCATAGCATATGCGTTCTAATACTTGTAAGAATAGAATCCTGGTTACTTTGTGGCAGTTCGCCGATCATGTAGGTCAAGTCCGTGCTGCTGTAGTGGGGCATCATAAGCTGACAACTTCGACCCCTCATTTTGCTCACTGCTTACATTCCCCATATCCCGCGCTAGAATCCCGGGGCTGGATGATAGTAATTAAGGGATCGTATTTAAACGCCGGCCTGGCACCACTTTATTATTACTTTCAGGCAACATCTCTTGCAGACTTGGGGTAATTTTCTGACTTCGTTCCCTTGCATCAAACAGCTCCGATAATCAGATAAGATACACCGTGGACGGGTCTTTTCTTGCTACTCAAAGATCGATAGAATAGAGCCTTCCTCAGGCGGTACGATTTCGACGAAACGTTGAACTATTTTGCACAGGAATATCTAAGAAACGACCCAACCTTATTCCGTATTTTTGTTCCTAACCTACGAGCTTAATTAAGCATTTGAAAACCATGGCTTTGGAAAGCGACGTCGTTCTCAACATCCCCAAGTTCAACGTGAACTCAATTCCCGAAGATGTGCGCGAGTTCAACAAGAAATTTGCAGCATTGACAGGCAATGCGCCGGCGTGGTATGATGTATGGAAAAAGCATTCCTATCCTGAACACTTTTTTTTATACATTGGTCTTCTCCTACCTTGCACGTCATTCGTGGATTCGGTTGGCGGCTGACGTTTTCTCCCACCAGATTGGCCCCTCGAAATATCGAGAGATGAATCTCAAAGGCGAGACAGCGTTCCCTGCGCCAGTGCTCTTGGATTGCGCTTCGCCATTTCAAGTTCCCTCTCGAGAAGCGGGCAGGACCATCCCCTGTCGGGTAATTAGGCCCGAGGGAGACACCCCTGTTAAGGGAGTCTTCATGCATATTCATGGCGGTGGATGGGTGTTAGCCTCAGAAGCACAGTAAGGACCTTCCCCCCCATTTATGTTGAAAGGGGAGTATTTCATTCCTCCCCATGAATCCGTTCCTTTAGATTTCCATGAGCATAATGCGCATAGCTTGAAAAAATATCTGACAGAATGGAACAGTCAAGACGGTCCTCTGAAGCAGATTGTCGACGCTTTAAGCATGGCAACGATATCAGTGGGTTATCGTCTGGCTCCTGAACATCCGTTTCCAGCTGCTCCTGAAGACTGTTATGACGTAGCGGAATGGCTTGTCGACAATGCGGAGAAGGAGTTTGGTGCTCCTTTGAAATTTATCTGTGGAGATGTATGCTACCCCGCTTCCCCCCTATCCCGACTCGCATACATATCCCTTTAGAGGTGTGATGCTTCCTTACGGACGAATCTAAACTAATTCATTTCGACAGTCTGCCGGCGCCCAACTCACCACTCTATCCGCTCTACATCTCCTATCCCATGAATCGCCAAAGTATTCACAGTTCCAGCTAAAGGGGCTTTTGCTCAATTTTGGTGTCTTTGACCTCTCAAAGACACCATCATGCTTCACGTTCAAGAGGTCTCCCGCAATCGTATTGGATGAAGGAGAAATGGACAAATTCATCGTAAGTGAAACTTTTCACCAGCTCTTTCCGCATTACCTAACCATTGGGAAACACTCCCCCTCTCCCGTTCCCCCCTCAATATTACACCATGTGCATAAATTAATCACCTGAGGAAAAACAATCTCCAGGATGCATTCCTTCCCGATAAGTCCTTCAACCGCAAGAGCCCGTCCGTCTCACCACTATACTTCAACTTCTCCGCCCTGCCACCTGCAACCAAACTTCCACCCGCGCTCTTCCTCTGCGGTACTGAGGATCTTCTCCTCGACGATACGGTCTTCATGAGCGCGAAGTGGCAGATGGCTGGTGGTGAAGCAATTGTTAAGATTGTTCCTGGCGCTCCGCACGGGTTCATTGGTTTCCCACCCGACTCGTTCCAGGGTGTCCTTGAGGGGCTGGAAACGGTTTCTACGTTCTTGGAGGAGAAAGTTGGAAGCTAGATTTAATATACTTTGCTGTTGGCATTTTGTCCCCCTGTTGATGAAAAGCGGGAAGACTAGAGAGGTTTAAGGCAGAGTTTAGTGCAGAGCCCTTCTGTTGATGATAAATGTTTTCTTTCTTTTTAATGCATACTTGGTTACTACCACACTCCCCTTATATACTACAGAATTCACGCATTGTTTGTTTAGTCAAGAATATATAGCAGGAGAAGTCCTCATATTTTAATTTCTTCAAGTAGTTTACGTTGCTCTATCCATCAATTTGAAAATATAGGAACCAATTGCAACACGAGATGCATTCAATGATTGTACTGGCCCAGTCTATACCCAGGTTGCGATACATCGGGAAGGGCAAAAAAGAGGTAATACGCCAGCGAATATCAAGCGGAATAATGTGAGATGCGAACAAGTGAAACTAGGAAGCGAGCTCATACATAAGTACCTGGATGCTCAGGGGTTGACCAAAACCTTACATATCTCCAGATGTCTGGCCACCAAACTTCCAATACGCGCAGTCCAAACGGGAAAAAGAGCGTAAATGGCCTGTGTCAGCCACTGTTCATCGGGTTACTTCCTTTATCTGCGAAATATTATGCCACAGAGCTAGACAATCCGTGTATTTGGGCCATTGAAATCTAAGGGGAGTTGCGTTATAAGCTCACACGAGACCGGCTGAAAAAACGCGCCTATCACGCATTTGACAGGCCTTGAAAGAGCGGATATTAAGCTTTCGCAGTGTTAAAATTTGACAGTAGAAGGACTTAAAGGCTTGGAATGCAGGGTTTGCGATGTTCTTGGATGCACTCATTTGGAGGGTTTGTGGTGTGTGAATAGCTCCGGCTGCAAGGATAACCTCTCTTGTAGCACGGAAGGTGACCTGTTCATCTGTCTTGCTGTTGGTCGCTTTCACCCCTGACACGACATTACTCCCTCCTCTGAAAGTGAGTTCCGTCACTTGGTGCTCGGTGAGCAGCTTGAGGTTACGACGCGATGAGGAGGAGTCGTAGTATGCTGTCAATGCTGAAGACCTAGTCTGAGTTCTTGCATGGATTGAAGCCGGGACCCAAAACACTCCCATCGCCCTTCTGAGTGCAGCATCCTCGACAAAATGCACGCCAGGTTCTAGATATCCATCTAGTTATGTACAAGTATCGGGAACTTGCCAATGAGGAAATGTCGCTTTCAATGGGCTATCGTCGTCATAGGCGGATTCGTCAAACGAATAACTATACCTTTCGACGATCAATGCAGGAGGAGGAATGCGGTCTGTGCTCTTTTTGAAATATGAGAAAAGGCCATCCCATCCTAAGCCAGGGTTACCACGCAGCTTCTAGGAGTCATAATCGCCAGCTAAAGCTCTATCAAATGTCATACCTAGTACGCACGCCACAAGCTTTCATTTGCAATCACAACCCAGCTCCTGTCTCCGTCAAAAGTTGACTCACCATTGATAATTAAACCGCCGCCAACAACCGCTCCGGCCCTCACTCCATACGTTCTATTCGAAATAAATGGATCTGGGGCAGAGGTTATATTGAACATGGAGCCACGGCTGAGCCCGGTCCCCAGATAGGGAACTTGTGTAATGTTGCTTCGATTAATGACCCCATACTCCAAAACCTATACGGACACTGTCAAACAAAATGGCGACCTAGGGTTCACAGTGTTTATGACTGCAAAACTCACCATCACGATCTTCCTACAGGCGGTGTGCAGCGACCAGACCTGCCAATCCTCCTCCCACAATGATATAATCATATTCCCCGCCATCGATAGCCTTGCAGGCGCCTCCATCATTTTCCTAGTGTGGAAAGTTAGCGGAGACAGCGAGTGAATCAAAGAGCAATGAAGCTACCTGAAAAGGCCGATGGGAAGATACAAAATGTACCATGGCGGAAATTTTCTATGTCCTGCACTTTGCGACTGAGCTAAACAGTGGAGACAGTCTGGAGCATCTTTGCTTGCAGAACGCAGGGCTTCTCATACCTACATATACGGCAGCTGTCTCAGCATCCCGAAGCTCGTTGCTCAAAAGCCCCCCTGAGGCTCATTGGGAAGCAGCGTACCGTAAAATATATTCAGGCTTAATATGGAGTTGGACGAGAGAAAATACGAGTCAGGATAACGGAGAGAGCCTTGATAGTTCTCTTCGGAAGGCAACTGTAAACGGGAGGGGGAAAAGGCTGGTCGTCCGGGAAGGTCGATTGCCTTGCATTGCATAGGGCACATAGGAACACATTAAAGGTGTAGTTCGCCGGTGAGAGATTATCCTTTCAACTAAAAAAGGTACCCTAAACCGAAATGCCTGAAGCATGCGAGGCATGAGGATAGGTTATTTTTTCTAGCCCTTCCTGCTGAAATGCTTATTCGTCAACACTAGCATTGCTAGGGCGGACTTAATGATCCTTCCAAGGATAATAAACTCGGACAAAAACATTACCTTCCCAAGGTCGGGGGGGCTTACCAAAGGGGGGTGCAGTAATCCTAGATGTTGAAACAATATAGATACCTTGCTCGATTTCCTAGTTCTAACCAAATTCCATCTAGTTATGTAAATTCACATGGCTAGAGGCATAGCTAGTTGGTGAGAAAGCACCAGCGCTTCGTGATGTTAGTAATGGCTTAGAATGCACCACGCTGCGGGCGATGTTAGTTTGCGTATGCATCGAATCGAAACGATGTAAATCGATAAACCAGATAGCCGAGAGATGCTAAACAAGTGGCCCGCGCTCCTTGAACCAGCATCGATCGTAAAGACGCCACTTTTTTAGGAACTTTCCTATGTATGTTTTCAGGGCCTGTATGACAGCTATGTTGAAGTTCCCACTTTGTAATATTAACATAGCATATTATGACTGTAGTCAGAGAACAGAGAAATTTAGAACGAAAAAAGGTGCAGTTCATTGTCTGCTATGTAGCGCACACAAGATTGTGCAGAAAGCAGGAAAGAGAAAGACAAAGAAACTAGATGCGGGAGGCCTTCCAGTGAAACATCAAATGGCTTCACCACGCTGCGAACGCAATAAAACAAAGGTAAGAAAATTGTTCGGTCGAAGAGAAGGTGAAAAAATAAAAGATAGAGAAATCGCTCTACTAACGAGACGAATAAAAATAGGACCACCAGGTTACACCAGCGCCATCGCTCCATATCAAGGGGGAAGAAAAGATAAGGTACAATAAGGATATTAAAGTACGCAGCGAAGATAAAAGACAAGCTGCTCAGAGAGAAAAATGATAAAAAAGGGACACTGAAAAAATGACTTGCTCACTATGCATAGTCCCAGACGGCATCCGCAACCTAGAGCACAATAGAAGAAAAAGAATTGAGAATGAAAAGCGTGAGTAGCCACAGATTTGAGGTCAGACAACAACCACTCATGAGGCAGCCAACTGAAAAGAATAGAGAGGTTTCATTGCGTTTTGCATGACGAGGCTGTTTTTCCTTTTTCGGGTTGACGTGTGGTTATTTTGGAGGCAATTGGACCTGGGTTTCCTTCCTTCTGTTGAGTAATAGTCATTCGTGGTTCTCCAGCAGCAGCAGCAGTAATTGGCCCCTTCTCTGTCCTGGTGTCAGGGAAACCTGCGCGTTCACTGAACAAAGTTAAGCCAGGGAAGGTGTCCAACGGCGGCGCAGGGCCGTCAGTTTGCGGGATTGAGCCACTTTGAGGGACTGGACCAGTCTGGGGGATCGGAGCAGGGATAGGACCAGTTTGAAGCGTATTTGGCCCAGGTTGACGGGCAGGACCAGTTTGCGGGACTGAACCAGGTTGACGAACGGGACCATGTTGCGGCGTATTTGGCCCAGTTTGATGAACTATACCCGGCGGCCCAGTGGCTGGTGCAAAAAGACTTCTATCAGGCATTACAGGAGGCCGACCTCTGTTTGCTGAAAATGAATTCGAGAACATCGAGGCTGTTGACGCGGTCAAAAATGGCGATTGGCTGGTAGTATAAGGAGGTGGATTCGGCCTTGATAATGTGGCTAACTCTCTTAGTTCTCGCTCCTTTTGTTTCTTCGCCCATGCCTCTGGGTCATTACGCTTGAGCCTCTCATCAGCCAACTCATCTTGCACATCTTTTTCTTCTTCGGGGGTGAGCTTGTCGTTGTCTTCGCGTTGGAATGTCTCCGTCAGAGCAATCTCTCGAATATTTGACTCCACCGCAAGGATCTTGTCGAGAACAGCTGGATCCTTGCCCTTGTATTCGAAGAGCTCTTTCTGGGGAACTGGCTTAGGATGAAATAGGTAGTCTCCCGGTGACTTCGACGCCCAGCGAATGGGGTTCTTCTTGTCCACCACCCTAAACGACAACTGCGTTTTGAACACGGTTTTGTTATACATGACGTCTTCAAAAGTCCCGCCAGCAATAAACCTGTAGACGAAGACTGGTTTCTGCTGCCCAAGTCGGTAAGATCTCCCAACAGCCTGCTCCTCCCAGGTTGGATTAAATGAAAAGTCGAAAATGATCACGCGATTGGCTCCAGGAATATTAAGACCCAAACCGCCAGCTCTTGTAGAAATGAGGTATATCTGCATATTGGAGTCTGCCTGATTGAAGCTCTTGGTTGAAGCTTGTCGGGATGCAATAGGTGTTTTACCGTCGAGCCGGCAATATTTCCGATTCCTCCGTTTCAAGATAGACTCCAGGAAGTTTAGAGTCGGAATGCTCTGCGAAAACACAAGCACCTTATCACCAGCATCAATGGACAGCTGAATGATTTTATCGGCAATATGAGCACGATGGGAGAGTTCCAGCGATTTCAACTTTTCTGGTTCCACAGATTCGAAAAATTTCTCCAAGCTAGCAAGCCCTGTGGAGGGCAATAGACTCGCGGCAGGACTATCTCCAGGGCCTTTCTCCAATTCCGAATCTAGTTCTGGAACGCTTTGTACTTTATTTTTGCGATCACGGAGTTTCTCCACGTAGGAAGCGGGGTGGTTACACAACAGCGAGAGAAGAGCGCAGTACTCCCAAAGCCTCGGGTTACTGGTTTCCTTGTCGGATAGTAGATAATCGACACTAAGTTTGTATGCCTCTTCCTGAATGGTTGTTAGGGGCACAGTGATGACAAATTCTGTCTTTGAGGGAAGGTCATGCTCAAGAACTGTTATATCCGCGCGGTTGACTTTGGGATCTATGTCCTTCTTCAAGACTTGGAGCCTCTTCAATGACTTCCGTCGTTCCCAATTGGTGCTGTCTGCGTAAAGCCCTTGCTCGATCGGCTCAACATATTTTACTTTAAACTGGACGAGGTCGCCTAAGTAACCGGGCGCTATCCAATTAATCATAGCATAATAATCTGTAAGATTATTTGCCAATGGAGAACCTGTGAGGGCAATTCGACTTTTTGATCGAAATTTACTTGCAGCCTCTGCAATACCTGTGCCTGAATTTTTCATCTTATGAGCCTCATCCGCAACGATAATATTTGGCCCTTGGAGGAGCTGCTTTTGCAGTTTGTTATGCATCTCTTCGCTGAACGGAGCTGGCCGGTTCTTCGTCGCCTTGTTGAGGACTAGTTGCCGAAAGAGGTCGTAACTCATGAGGAGCACTCCACCTTTAATATGCCATTGAGATATCTCTTGTAGTCGCTCCTTTACCGGTAGAGAAGGTGAAACCTTTCTCACCTCTCCCAAATTCCGACGCGTCAAATTGTCCTGGGGACTCCATAAATGAAATTCCTCCCACCAGTTCTCAATAAGCGACGACGGGCAAAGTATCAGGCTGCGAGAAAATCGAAGAGCATTCGGCACCTGCTTGCTGATTCGGGAATCTGGCGAAGCGGCTGCATTGGCGATAGTGACTAGGAGGGATATTCTTCTTCGGTTAGCAAAACCTCAGGCAGCCCGAAAACCCCGATCGCAATGACCTACATTTGCATTGTTTTTCCCAAGCCCATCGTGTGAGCTAGAAGACACCCTTGGCGTTTCTCATCGTTTATTATTTCCCGCCACATGAACTGGATACCGCTGAGCTGGTGTGGCTTCACGCGGCCACCAATGTGAGGATCAAGGCATATAACAGGCTCATCGAAGCTGACCACTTGATGTTCCGGATCGTCATTGCCAACTCCCATCCTTTCCAACCTCCCAGCAAGCTTCTTCTGAAGATTCCTTTGGTCTTCAACACGGCGTTGAGCGAGCTTTTGGGTGTCCATCGCCTCCTGACTCTGCTTGACGTGTCGCTTCCGCTTCTTATGTGGTGTGTGGTTTATAGCGTCGTCATGGTCAGTCAGTGGATCTTCTTCGTCATCTAGAATCTCTTCATCGGGATCCTCCTTGGGCAGCCCGCTAGAATCAGAGTGCGAGTTCCTAGAACTCTTGGAGCTAGGTACTTTTTCTCCCTTGGGTGGTGAATGAGGTTTTCGCTGGAACTCACGCAAAGCTGCAGATGAATGAAACTCATGGAGAGCTGCAGATAAATGCTTATGGAAGCTGGCAAAGCTCTTCTTGTCCTTTATCGCCGTTTCAATGAATTCCTTTGGGATTCCCTTGCGGTCCAACTTCCTACAGTTAACCCAAGATGTAAACAAGACAGCCACCCTCATGTGTATCTGACGCTCATAGCCTTTTACACCCTTCCATTTATTTCCACGACTGAGTAGGAGTTCTAGGTTTCTCCAGACAATTTTCCGCAATTGATTGGCTTCATTAGAAGTGATTAGCTCGAGCAGGTTCTCGCTTGCTTCCTTCGGCAGAATATCGACAAGCTTAGATAGCAACCTCTTCTTATCTAGTCGCTCCTCCACCAATTCCCAATCGATACCGGCGAGCGCTGCGAAATCCATAACATCTGGAAGATTCGTCCTTGTAGGCGTCCTTGCAGGCGGCCTCGCCTGAATTGCGCTTTCACCAAGAACTAGCTTTGGCGTCGTTTGAAATTTTCTGTCTTCATTCTCAACTGGATTGAGTGGGGGAGTCTGCACATCGAAATTAGGCTCTGCCTCGTCGGAGCTTTTGGTCAGATCTACCACCTCAATATCCTCAAGCGATTGAGGTCGTTGCGCCCGTGAGGATTTTGGTGGCAAATTTAAAGGGTCCGAAAGGCCCACAGGAACCGGAGTTGTTGAAGATGGCCGATTAGCCGAACGGCTTTTATGTCTCGAGGCAGGGACTATGTCGTCCTCGCTTTCAGAATGCCCCATAGGTAGCGTCGAAGATACTATCGGTCTAGGACTAGGACGCTCACGAGGGCCCGGCTCGGTGTCTGGGACAATGAAGCCATCATCTTCCTCTTCTTCTTCGCTTTCATGGTCGGAGCTTAGCAATTCTTCCTCATCAATTAAGACTCGGGGTCGAGGTGGCGGACGAGAGGGTCGGGATAGTTTAGTCGGGCATTCTTCCAATTCCAGTACTGATATTTCCCATTTGTGCTTTTCACAGTCAAACACGGTCTGCTCCATTGACCGACACTGCCGGGTAACATCTCCAGGTTTAGATATAGACCAAGGGGTATCCTTGATAGCTTTCCGTATAGCCCTCAGGCGCTTCTCCAAGTAAGTAATTTGGCTTGTAGCCTTGTTGATTTGCCCATGCTTGGATTTATGGGAGCGGATCCAGAGGTTTCGAGCCTTCGACAGCTGAATTGGAAGTTTATCGTTATGCCATTTTTCGCGGAAAGCCGATATACTAGCATCGATGATACTGTCCAACTCGGCGGCTGACAGAAATTTAGACTTCACGGACAGCTCTTCTTGCCTCTCTTCTTCCATTTCACGCAAAGTATCAGAATCATAGTCACCTTCTGACATTGACTCGCCGTAAACAGGCAACAACACTTCATTACGCTCCTCCTGTGGCGGGTATTTCTTCAAAAGATAGTCAACGCTATGGTGTTCACCATGGAGCTGAGGCCAATCAGACATATTCTCTTTTGTAGCAGAAAACCTCCCGTTGTGACTTCTAAACAGAGTGAAGTATTGAGGGGAATCTCTGGGAAGTAGGTTGCTACCATAGGGAATTATAGCAATTGCATCTTCTCCATTACCATCTTCCACAGCTTGTGGCTGTTGCTGGAAATAATGGTGCATCCGTTGCTTCACGAACAATTGTTTGCCCGTTGGTGGCCCGGATCCAAAAACTAGGAAAGACTCGTCATCGCTCACATCTTCATAAAATACATCTGTGATGTCAATCTTCGGGCCAAGATACCCTTTTTGGTCATACTGGTTGGAAACTTTGGGTGCCACATCATTGGTAGAGGCAAGACTGAGCTTCCGGCGCTTCTTACCATCGCCACCCACCACATAGTGTTCATTAGAGCGAAGATGTGGGTAGGCAGAGGAATGGGGTATAGAGGGAGAAGCGATAGGGGGAGCAGCAGGGAGACCAGCCGGAGGGGCAGCAGGAGGAGGAGCAGGAGGTGCAGCAGCAGGAGCAACGGGGTTAGCAGAAGGTGGTGGTTCAGCCACTGGGGTTGTAAAGGCTAAACCTGGCGACTGCGGCAGCAATGGTGTCTGACTCCTAACCTGGAATATACCCGCTGTGCTAGTCTCAGTTCGCGGGGAGTCCAGGAAACTCGGGCCCGGATTTGGAGAATTAAGATGGAAAGGCTGCAGCTGTGTGGCTTGTTCCTTGTAGCTCTGCGATAACCCTCGTAGGTGCTGGATAGCCTTGAAAACAGTAGCTCTCTGCCCAAGTGACCTCAGTCCAAAGTCCTGCACCAAAGTATTCTTATCCACCTCAGTAAGAAGGATCTCGCCAGTGACATCATTTTCCCGGAGGGTTTGCTCAAGAAGAACCGGGTCTGGTTGCGGGAGTGGGGTCGAAGACTGCCTCCACGAGGTGAGTGAATTGGTACAGAGAAACTGCACAACTTGGTCAATCGACCAATGGAAAGGGTCGTCCGCCATAGTTTGTGAGTCAAACTTGTTCATTGCGTGCACGGAACCACATGGTTTTTGCGCAATAAGGACTCTATTTCGTGGGCGCTAACAGTATGCAGTATGGGCTATGCGGAGAATGGTGCAGCCAATGAAACGAGTGAATAGCAGCGTTCTATCGTAGGCGTAAGGAAACCTATCTAGCACCAAGAAATCTCCAGTTAGTCTGGTACAAAGAGCTGTCAGCAGCTTCCAAGGATGTGCACGATCACGTACCTAGACGATGTTTGATGACAGTGTTTGTAGCATAAGGATGTGCTAAGCAGGCTAATGAGCGGATACAAAGGAAAGAAAGGAGACAACGTTATCGCTAAACTAGCCACTTCAAATACACGTATTAATAGAAGACCAACGGAGGAGTGAATGTGACGCGTCGAATAGGATCGAGGAGAGAAGTGAGAGAGGGAGTCGCATGAGGGTCAAGCGCGCCTCTTTTTCTGCCGCGGGCGGTGAGCGGCGCGCCCTGCTGAAGCGGCAGAATAAAGTTAATTTTGCCGCTTTCTGCTGACCGCCTGGCGGAAAACGCTCCCAGCCAATCGGAGCTGTGAACCCCGCGCGGGCCAGAATCGAGACTTCGGTAGCCGTGATTACTAATGCGATCTTATCAATCATCCGATATCGAATTCGCGCAACAAAACTTCCCCGCCTTCATCACCCCTCATCGCCGCCAATACATAGACTGGAAACGTAGTATACTTTCCACTTTCCTACAGATCTATTAAGTGCTCAATTGTCTCCCTCTTTGCACCCCATGGACGACTCTATCTACACCTCCTACCCGCCCCAATTAACCCCCGAGCAGAAAGAATATCTGGTCGGGGAGGTTAAGAATTGGGCGCTGCACCATGGCCTTGCTGTGAAGCCTCCTCCAACATTCATACCAAAGGAATCAGACCCAGTTGGTGTACTGTCGTCCAATGCGCCTGTGACTCTCTTCCCCAGTCCGTTTCCTAGGTCTGGCTACGAGTCAGCAGTTGCAGTGCAAACGACATACAATAAGCTCTACGCAGCTATAAGTAGCGATGAAGCGTGGCTTGGAAAGATAATTGAAGAGTGAGAACTACTTTTTGTATCCCATAGTCCCCCACCCCCAGTATCCTGAAATTAGTTCAAGTCACTAAGTTTCTTTTTCCGTAGACTCGTTGAAGCCGACGATTTCATCGCCAACTTATGGAAAATTCACGTCCGCGTAAAGGAGGAAGGCTACGTTCAACCGCTCTCGTTGGGCCTTTTCAGGTCTGACTACATGGTCCATACTCCCCAAGGATCTACAGCACCGTCCCTTAAGCAGGTGGAATTCAACACTATCTCCTCTTCCTTTGGCGGACTCTCATCCCTGGTTTCCGCGATGCATACCGATTTCCTATCCTTTCCACCCGAAAATCCCATAACATATCCAGCCCATCCAATTCTCAAAGACAACGTTCCCCCCGATAATTCCGCCGTCGCTACACTAACCGGTGGACTCGCAGCCGCGCACGAAGCATACGGACCCTCCAAGTCCTCCCCCGCTCTGCCCCTTTGCATCCTTTTCATCGTCCAAGACGGGGAGCGGAATCTATTCGACCAATTCGAACTCTCAACACGCCTTACCAAATTCCACGAAATCCCAGTTTTCCGCGTGACAACCAAGGATGTGCTCAAATCAACCTCAATTCCATCCACCAACCCCTCACGTCCACTCATCTACACACCTCTACACGCTCCCTCCGTCAAATTCGAAGCTACAACCATCTATCTCCGCGGCTTCTACGGACCAGGCGACTACCCCGACGAAACCGGCTGGGACGCACGAACTCACCTCGAACGTTCCGCCGCCATAAAATGTCCCAGCGTGCTCAGCCAGTTATCCGGGTGTAAAAAAGTACAGCAGATCCTCGCGGAAGCAACTGGGCCAGATCACCTAGCCCACCTCCTTTCCGGCACGGATCCAAAACTAGTATCTCAGGTGCGCGAAACTTTTGCTCCGCAGTATGATCTCTCGGTCTCAGGTCGTGGTCGCGAACTCGCACTTGACCCAAGTACAGCAGCAACGCACGTTCTCAAACCACAGCGCGAGGGAGGAGGCAATAACATCTACCGCGAGTCTATCCCCGCGTTCTTGCGCTCGATTCCAGAGAAAGATTGGAAAGGGTATATCTTGATGGAACTCATCCAGCCGCCCACTACAGCGAAGAATATGATGCTGCGGAGCGACGGACAGGTACTTAGTGGCCATGTAATTGGAGAATTGGGCGTGTTTGGAACGATATTATGGAAGGACGACGGCGAAGTTTTGCACAATGATCAGGGAGGCTGGTTGATGAGGACGAAGGGGAAGGATAGCGATGAAGGGGGTGTAGCGGCGGGATTTTCTTCGCTAGATAGTATACTACTTGTATGACCCCGTTCACTTTTTTGCTTTTTGAAATGAGGTTTTGGCGGGGTCAGATTTTGAATATGATAAGATTATATACCTCCGGGCACGCATTTTGGGTTTGGGATCTCTCGGGTCAACTGCTTGCATTTGATTCTTCATCATAGAAAACCGCAAATATAATAGAATTGATTGAAAACAAGGAAGCAAACGGAAAAAAGAGAAAGGAAAAGGAAAAAAGAACTTCCATAAAAGCAAACCAGGATTCGCAAGCGCAATGCTAACTAGCAATCGTGAAAGCAATAAAAAGAAAAATATAGAAATTCGCAATCATTAATAAAGGAAAGAAGCCGTGGCTTCCATCGCCTCTCGGGGCTATCAGCGTAAAGTGAAAAAGCACAACAACATGAACGCAACAAAGACAAAAACCAAAAGAGGACAAGAAACAGAGCGGGAAACGGTATCACACCAGTAAAGTAGAGTAATGTCACGAAGAATGTATCGTCCAGTCGTGGTCAGCTTTATTGCTGCCAGACCTCATTCTTCATCCTCCAAAAGAAACCTCTCAAACGAACGAACACCGCCTCTCTGGAGAGTCGAAAACGGGTTGCCGCGTGCCATGATCCGGCCACTATCGGTGTTTATGCTGTGGATGGGGTTGCGTCGGATCGAATAGATCCCTCCACCATTGAACCGATAATTAAACCCTCCAGGTCCGCCCACGGGGGTGAAAGAGTTGAAATTTTCGTGGCCTTCATCTTGAGAACGGTGACCTCCAACGGCCGGACCAGACTCCGCATGAAAGCCATGCTGGTAGTGTGGTTGAGAGACGAACGGGGAAGGGTTGGTAGCCGGAGTGAAACCATTGGACGGCGTAGGGTGATGCATGGCGTTCCCAGATGGACCAGTTCCTCCGTTACCAGGAGTGTGGTGGTTGTTTGGAAGTGGCATCGTCTGCGGCCCTGTGCTTATATTCGCTGACCCAGTGGTGTTCCCTGCAGGTGCGGTCGCAGTGGAACCCGTGTTCCGTCTACTTGCCCAGGCAGCTGGGAAGTACTGGGCAGGAAGATCTCTCCAGTTCGCAACATTTTCTGCAATCGCCGCGCTTTCCAGCTCGTGGAAGAGGTCTAGAGCTGAAGCCAACCGCGAGCTTGGCGTGTGGCTGGCCCGCCCATCGAGAAAGAAGTCGAGGCTGTATGTGTGGTCCGTTGTGGTTGCCACACCTGGCGCTAAAAGGCCCTTCTTGCGGAGACGATGGGGTACCCCCGAAGAGTTGTAGATGATGTCCATCGTTGTGTTGTGGCGGACCTGGTTCGTTGTCCATCGCTCGATTCTCTCTATCTCGACCCTCGTCGTATAGCCGCGCCTTGTCGTCCAGCAGGATAGCCCCAACGGGGTCCTGGCCTCCCTTTCGCGCCGCATGTTGAGGGTGTTGTCGGAGGGGATACTCCCCGGGCCCGTCATGCGAGCCTTTATATCCCGATAAGTCAGGCGCGAATCCGTTCGTATCCAGAACTCCAGGAGCCACCCTGGAGGGCGCACGGAGATGTATCTTGGCAGGAAAGGGAAGTCACGTATGGCGTC
Source organism: Polytolypa hystricis UAMH7299 (assembly GCA_002573605.1). Taxonomy (NCBI): domain Eukaryota; kingdom Fungi; phylum Ascomycota; class Eurotiomycetes; order Onygenales; genus Polytolypa; species Polytolypa hystricis. The sequence continues at coordinate 9,990 of PDNA01000024.1, read as the reverse complement.
ACCTGACGCATCGTGCACAATTGTGTCGTTTTCCCTCAGCGGTTGGATAGGAGGTTGTCCGCGAGTTGCGCCTGGAGCGTCCATGCGGAATAAGAGAGGAGGCAGGTTCGTATTGGAGTACCCGTCATGGTATGGGTGGCGACATGTGTGATAGGGGTTAGGCGGATAATAAGTATCTGATATTATATTAATTTTCAAGATCAAATTTTATTTTGTGGGATGGGGATGACATACGCGGGCAGTGAGTAGGAGCAGTAGCTGTAGCACAGTGAATGTTAGCAAAATGTTCACTGAACATGTAAGAAAAGCGATTACCTAAGGTAGGTGCAGTGTTCCCTGCGGCGGCAGCAGCAGCATGGCTCAAATTCTGTGGCATGATGGATATGTCTTGTCTCTCTGGGATGGCGGCTTGAGGTGACTGGGATCTCAGGTAATCTGTTGGCACTGTTGTCGGAGTATTCCAGAAAACACACTCAGTAGTAGTCCCACATTGTGCATTCACAGAATCAAAACAAGCAGGACTGGCAGGTGATATCGCAATAGCAAATCCAATGAAGCTTGGTAACTGTTTGAGAGAATGTAAAGATAGGAGAGTAGGTTGCTGTTCTTGACTGAGAAAGGCGAGACTTGAGAGTGTGAAGCTGCAAGAATGAGAGAGGTGTACACTGAGGGAGGAAAGAAAAACAACACAAAAGAAGATGGGAGGTGTTAAAAGGTTGAACTTATAGGCATCCCCTTCAAAGTTTGCATCCTCACCAGCATTCACTAAAAGGAATCTAGTAGCTGATATGTCTGCACAATTCACAGTCTAGGCAGAACTTGATGAAGTGTTCCTTCCAGCCAGTGCTCTCTCTCCATAAACATGAACATCAACAAGTCTAGCATGACTTCAAGCTCTGAGCTAGATACTGGAGCTACTGGCAAGCTCTTCTCAAGCTCCAGTCTTGTTCAAATTTCCAGCAGAGTGGGCCTATCGATTCCAGTCCTTCGTTACTTTAAAATAAGATCTGATGCGACTCTTCCATGGCATGGACTTTCCCATGCCGAGTGTGGTACAAACTAGTAGCAAATAGCAGGACTACCAAAAGCCTTCCATAGGATCCGTCTACTAGTAAGATGGATGCACACTGAACTCGTAAGATTTCAAGAATATGCAGAGCAACATGTTCAACATGCATTCAGACTCCTCAACAAATCGCAAATGAAAAACAGCATCGCAAGAATCCTTGCATGAGCCAAAAATCAAATAATCCACAAAGCGGCAGCCGGGAATCAGCAGCAGTTTTGCAAATCCAACAGGCGGATTTCCCCAAGTTTGCAGTCCGCGCGTCAGTAAAAAGTCTTATTACCCATAGATCCGTTGCGGTCAAAGAAACTTTAGAATTGAGCACCAGGAACAGGCATAACAACATTGTATAATATTCTGTTGATCTAGCAGTATGTATCTCAGTATTTGCATACAGACATTTGCAGGAAGCGACGTTGAAAAGCATCAAAAACAAGCAAGGCAGACAAAATAAGTTCCCGCAACACGTGACAACAACAACCCTATTTCAACCGCAAACTCGACAAACTAACGATTTAATCAATTGCAACATCCATCGACTTCAAATCTCCGCACGGTTCGAACATATTGCCAAAGTATCAATCTCTTCAAAATGATCTAAAAGTCTGTCAATTCATTGGATGTTTGATTCAGTGGACCAGCCACCGTCAAACTTCTCAAGTAGGATGCATTCGTATTCTGCACACAAGACTCCACCAGCAGCTCCGGGTAATACGTCCGCATCAATTGCTGGCTGTACTCGGTGTCGATAGTATTTTCCCGTCCATACATAAACGAGGCTCTTTCCATCATTTTATAGGCAAGGTACGCATTTCCATGGTAGTAGTAGAAAGATTCGGTCCATTTGAGACGCTTCGGGGTGACTGTCTCGTTAGCCTCTTGCTTTCTGAGTCTCTCGTCTTCGTATCGCGCCTCGGGGAATGGCGAAGCCCGGAAGAATCTGTCCTCTACATTAATGGGCGGTGCATCGTCTTCTTCGTCGTCCTCTTCGTCGTCTTCCTTAATGGATAATCCATCGTCAGACGGCGGTACATCACATTCGATTGATGGTATAACGACGTGAGTTCCATGGCCAGCATAGTCTGCTTCTTCCTCTTCTTCTCTCTCGCACAAGCTCTCTCTAACATCCCGGCTATCTTCATGGCCCTCGCCTCCGGAATACATATGCACAGCTTTGCCACCCCGGGATCGATCGCGTCGATAGTTGTGCTCGTGCTCAAGTTCCCCCATCTGTGTGTCCTCGCTATTTCCAGATGCGCCGACAGCCTTTTCGCACGCTTCACCGCTATCCTCCTCTTCGTCCACGTCTCTCATCTTCACATCTCTGTTGAAATCCGTAGTGCTCTGCTCGTCATCCCCAGTCTCTTTCCAGGTTTTTAAATTGCAATCATCATCTTCCGTGTCTTCCGGTAGGTCGGCAGGCTTCTGATGCACAGTGGACGAGTTATAGCGAGTGGCGAAAGGCTCTGGGACAAAAATTCGATTGCCCTCTTCTTCTCCTTTTTCGGGATCTATCAAACCGGGGGTCAACCCGCGGGTGCAGTTTGTCGCTGGGTCGATCCCCATGTCTTCCATCACTTTTCCCATTTTCTTAGCAAACTCATTGGTCGATGTGCTTCCAGTTCCCCAGGCAACAATGTTGAAGGCCTTGCGAAAGCGCACTCCACGCAGCTGAAATGCATTATTTGCGACGCGGTACCTTGGATTCATGCGGCTCGTGATATCATCCAAATGAATTCGAGCATCGAGTCGAAACCATGCTTCCACTCGGAACTCTTCGACATTACTTGAAATTCTGTCCGGAAGAATTGCGAAGTCTCTGATGTCGGTCTCTCCCCATGGTGACGGCTTCATTGGGACTTCGATCGGACTTGTGCGGGAACGTTCCGATATTTCCTCGGGTAGGAAGCTATACAAAATCTCCGGCAAATTATTGATGGACCAGTCCAGCTGGCCCAAGACCGGATCCGTTTCATTGTGATCGTTTACCGATGCGGCACTATGCTGTCTCGGTGCTTTTGGTGTGATACAGTGTTAGCCCTGAGTAAGTTCGGATTTTCTGTCAGTAATGACTTACGTTTGATTGAGGCCAGTGCATTGACCGCGGCTGCGGTGACATTGGCTATATTCGTGTCATCCTCGTCGTCATCCTTTTCGCTTGCAGAAGTTTTAGATGATCTGAAGTCGCCATCCGCCATGTCGGTCTCTTGGTTATCCTCAAGCATTGAAGGGGATCGGTGAGACCTAGTCTCGTCATCCATCATATCTGGCTCTCTGGGATCTTCCAGCTTTGAAGGGCATTGAAGAGAACCAGTCTCTTCATCCGTCATTTCTAGATCTCTAGGATCATCAGGCTTCGGAAGGGATAGTCGAGAGCCAGTCTCGTTATCCATCGTGTTTCGTGTCTTCGAACGTCTAAAAAAGCGGGAATTTCGTACAAATACCGTCTAATCGTGATAGGGCTGGAAATGAAACAACTCGGAGAACCTGCTCCGAGATTGTAAAGGAGAATTTTCGTAACAAGAGATAGGAAAGACTTGAAATTTGAAGATAAGAAACGAAAAGAAGGGAAAAGTGGCTAAGGTATGAAGATACTCAGAAAGAAGAGGTTAAGAAGAAGAAGAAGAAGAAGAAGAAGAAGAAGAGAAGGGAAAAGAAAGTAGCAAGACGGGAGGAACTTCTCGTCTCTCCCCAACGAAGACGAGAAAGGAAAAGCTTCTGTCGAGAGAAAGTGAATGAAAAGCCCATCGTTTCATCCAGGAATTTCAATATACAGCGACAATGACACTGTATTGCCCAAGGGGGCTGATTATCATGGTGGAGAAATTGAGTCGTTTTGATGGGTGGGTGGGGGTACTATATGAATGGGTCCCCACCCACACAAGTGGATTGTCCTCAGGGGATCTGTCGTCCGCGAGACGTCGTGGAAGCAATTGTAGATGGTTTGGTCCTACTTTTACAGCAATAGACACATGATCTTGCCAGGAGAAAACCTGGAGTAGTATAGCATACATATAACTTGATGAGCTCCACGGTCGATCAAGTTTAACATGCGTAAATGGATGTATGTTATGGTATCCGGGCAAAATCGAGTAGATAGCCTCCTAGAAATGCAGAGGTCGCAAGTCAACATAACAGATAACTATCGTGCTCATTATTAGCATCCACCACCTGTGATACACAGCCGCAGCAGATCCAAACATCTTGATACACGTAGGACGATGACCCCATGTATACGTCGACACACGAGGTTGAAAAAAAGGACAACGGAAAAGACAATAAGTCAGACGCTGCAGTGAAGCTCAACAGACAAGACATATCAACCAATAAGAGCGATTTCTCTGCTGTCTGTCGCTGCCTGGTTTCGATGGCCGAGTCTGGACCAGCAGCTTTCTTTGTTTGATATTTTCCGTCGTCCAGGCTGCAGTCTGCAAAAGTGTCACGTGAGTTGTGTAGTAGACGCCTAGCGCACGCTAGCCGCTAGTGCTATTTTCATTGGCCAGTTCAGGATTGACGACCGAAAGTTTATTTCCCTTGGGAAAACGTTGGTGACAGTGGAGCTACCAGAAAATGCGTTTGTCCACAGCCTCCAATCAAGCTCTTTGAACAATTATTCCGAGGGGAAATCACACTCATAGGGAGCCTTTCAACATGCCGCATTTTTGAGGAACTGGTACAGAATTGAGCAGCAGCCTGACAATGGCAACCACACAACCCGTCGCAGTTCCCACACCAGCACCAGCTGCGGAAAGCGGCCCCGAACCTGGAAATGCGACAACAACAACAAAACCATCCAAACGCAAAGCCGAGGAGATAGCTTCTCGGAGTGACCCAAAAGGCAAAGAAATACCCATCACATTTACAGCGCGGAATCCGCAATGGTCATATCTTAAGCTTGAACTGTATGTTTGCCCCCTAACAATTCCCTCTTTGCCTTTACACACAGGGAGAGAGAGCTCGTGATTGGAACAAAAAATTAGAATGGCGGGGGAAAAAAGAAAGAAAAGAAACCTACCCCATCCCCCACCCTCTAACACATTGAGCACAAAGCTAACCCTTCCCCCCCTCTCTCTCGCCACACAGAATCTCCCAACCCGACCCCTCCCAACAACCCTCCGCCTCCTCCTCAACAAGCGCAACCCAACCCCTCGACCCCCTCACCGCACGCACATACCTAACCTCCGCTCTATCCCAATTCCTCGGCCTCTCAGGCACATCTATATCCATCGACATTCTCAAGATCGAAACCTCGACGCCGTCCGCGCAAACAACGACATCAACCACCACCACCACCGCACCTACTACTACTGCTACTACAATCCCAAGCAGCAAGCGACCCAAAAACATCCTCTGGATCCGCGTCCCGCGCGACGATGCAAGCGCCGTCGCGGCGGCTGTGAGTTCTTGGATTGGCACGGGTGGAAGCGGGGTGGGAGGAGGAGGAGGTAGTGTTGCGTGGAGGGTTCTTGGACGCGCGAACTTTTTGGGTGCGTTGATAGGTGGGGAAGGCGGGAAGTTGTTTATGCCGTGATAAGGTCTAGTCGCTTTATTTAGAGGGAAAGGGGCTTACGATGGATGGAAGAGAAATCTATGGCAAGACCGGGGTTTTCTTTTTTTGGTTATTGTTTGGAAATGGGGTTATGGATGGCGTTTTGGGGGGGGGGGCCTTGTCATGCTGTGATATTGGGGAATTGGGGTTTTTTGGATTTTTGGGTAGAGAGCATGCTAGGATAAACGCATGTCGTTTGAGCGGGATTATAATCGCATAACTATATACATATATATTAGTACTGAGGATATAAAAACCACTGTCTTATCTTGATGAAATCGTAAGAGCGAATATACCGCGTCACTCACAGCAGTCATGCAATAACCCCACACGCAGCTCCCTAGAACAAGAGATTGAAACCCAGCATGTTGTCGTATAACTAACTGCTTTAATATCCATAGCGTATCTGTCCCGATTATCTTATCATTCGCGGTCCGCGGAAGGGGTGGCAAAAGATCAGCACCCGTACTCGCCAAGCAATAAAGCTTAGAATGAAGGTTCATAAAGCTTAAACACACTACCACCACCATCACTATTCCAGGATACAGACAGCTTATTTTAGTGACACACACACTCTCTCTCTCTCTGACAAGCTCCAAAGAAAATTACTTGAAAAGGCATCATGGCACTCCGAAAAAAAAGCAGGTTATTCTTGATAGACTTTTTGAAATCAATTGTGGAAAGGAAAAATAATTCAGCTCTTGGAAAGTAAACAATTCCCTCGCCTTCTTTTCTGCTTTTTTGTTCTTAGAACACGATCTGCCGTTCTGTCTGTATATGCACAAGGGAAAAATTATATCTGAAAAATAATAGCCAAAGAAAAAAGAAAAAAAAGGAAAGGAAAAACAGTCAAGAAGGAAGGCCAGTAAAGAAAAACAACAAACTTTCTCAAACGCCAAGTTCAACACGCTATGCGGGGGTTTTTGTTTTTTTTATATGAAATGACAAAGATGCGAGGAAACAAGGAACGGATATCCCCGATGTATAAAGTGATATTAACAGTTAGTTTGACTCCTCCCTTTCTCCTCACGCCATCTCCGGGCTACCCCTACCCCTCGCCTCTAGGACCTTTTCTCTGTTGCCCTCTGAGAAAGTGGAGGGGGCAATAGTAGCCTTTGCCTTCAAAGCCGCGCGGATATCCTCGACGGATCGCGCTTTCCATATATTGGCGCCACTTCTGCTCAATGGGAAGAGGACTTTGTTTGCTTCTGTCTTCATGAAATTATCAGGTTGTGGGGGGGGTGTAGAGGTAATGATGTCGAGATCTGCAGCAATTTGCGCGCAGAAAACAGCCAGGGGAAGATCGTTGACGTCATTTCCAAACGGGTTTTCAATCTCAGCGCAGATGGCGGCAAGACCGTGGATGATATACGTGCCAACTACAACGGTATTGGTCAATAGAACTTAAACAAACAAACATAAATTTGATATTCGCTTTTAAGAGACAGGGCGAGGGAAATTCACCTAATGCACCTGGGATTGAAATGTACCCGAGATCTGCGACTAATTGGAATGGCAAGATCATAACATAAATCCAGGAGATTTGCGATATCAAAATTGTGTAGGCAAGGGGAAGCGGCGTATTAAGAACTCGCTCGGTGCCAGTCATCACGTCATCCAAGGCAACAAGCGCGGCACCTATAAACAAAGAGAGATTAGCTAAACGTCGCTCAGGTGGACTATACGACCTTCCTTACTTACCAGCTTGTGATTGGTAAACCGGATGGACCAAGGTACCATTGGTGATGATTGTATCAATATAAGAAGACAGGTATGAAAGGATCTCCAATGGCAAGTTTCCAAGTGGTTTCCTCGAACGCTTGATAGCCTTTCTCGGGTTTGACATTGCAAAGGGCAAGCCCAAGTAGGACCCAACAGCCTTTAAAGTCCCTGGCTTTGGGGTAGTTGACACGGCAGGATCGCCGTGGGCGGCTTTTGCAAAAGTATCAAGGTGTCCGATGAGGCCAGCAAGGTCCTCATAGGCAAAATCAGGCTCAAATCGCAGTTTATGCTTCAGGGCGACTGAGAAGGCGACAATAAGGTTGATACCAGATCTAGTAGGTCATATGCTATTAGGAGAAGTACCAAAATTATGGTTTGGGAGGGAAGACAAACAACTTCGCCAATAGATCATCCTTGCCTTCCTCCCCTTCTCGCTCCAGCGTGTGGATCCAGATAATGCGGGCGATAGTGCGAGAAGCTTGCATCAAGGCTGCCCAGTACTTACGGCCCTCCGCATATCTTCAAAAACTGTTAGTGAATATCGGCGGAAAGCGATTCAAACATGCCAACCTACCTTTCATATGCTGTTGAGCTCCGTAGAGACAGAGCTAGACCAACCACAAAACCAAGGACGGTAAGCAGAATTGACGAGATGCCCACTACAGTGAGACTGAGATTAGCATACATTCGCTCCCATATACCTCCAGCCAAGCGGATGCAGGCTGCAACTCACAGGGGCGAACTTTGTCTGAAACGACGGCAATCAACGTTGACCAGCAAGCCATGAAAAGCATGGGAACAATCATTCTAGGCATAACGCTGCCATGGATCCTCAGGAATGAAGGCCATTTCGAATGCCTATCAAGGCTACGGGGCCCGACCTGATGAGAACTAACAGTCAGAAATGCAACCCGACGGCCTCCAATGAATAGAATACAAGTGAGCGTACAAAGTAATCATCAAGATCCGTGGACTCCTTTCGATGTAGTATTTGCTGTGGAAGGTTGAGATCTGAAGGATCGCTCCCATTGGCGTATGTCGCTTGAGGAGTCAACTGTTTGATTTTGGGCAAAGGTAGATCGTCGTTATTGGTCTTTGTTCGTTCACTGGAGGTTCTTTTCTGAACGGAAGGGCGCGAATGGAGGGCCGGCTCATCAGCCATATTGAAGACAGTGGGAAAATAGAGTAGGCTCGAGCCAGCAAGACCACGAAGAAGTAGGAAATATTATGAAAGAGGATTGTTGTGCCCAGAGAATTATTAAACTGAAAGGAATGGAGGGATCACACAGCTTAAAAGAGGGTTAGGTTTAGAGTTAGCTGAAAAGGAGAAAAACACGGAAGGAAAAGACTGCAGCGCTCAATGGCAGAAGAAAGAGAGAAGAAGAGAGAAGGAAAAAAAAGGTAGGGTCGGAAAAAGATCACCAATATGCCCTTGACAGTTCACTGGGCCCGGCAGGCTGAAAGCTAGTCACTGAAAGGCTCAGGGCTGACCTTTGAAACAGGGGGTTAGACCGTGTTGAAACAAAAAAAATTACAGGGGCTCAGGGGCCAGGACGGCGACGCAGCGGGCCACTTGAAGGTTCAAATCGAGTTGGTCTGAACAAAGCGACGGCCGACAAGTAGACCTAGCTCGTTCTGAGTTCGTGATGTGAACTTTGGGAGGGAGCATCCTCTCCTGATGTTGGCTATTTTTGTGCCACGCGCTCTGGCAAAACCTAGTCTATCGCCATTGCTGAAAATATACCTCATGTTACCTCAGACAAGGATGGTGTGTCCACAGGCCATGGCTCTGCATTCCTAGCTGCAGGAGAGTTGGAGTCGGCACCAATCATTATTTCCATCAGCATTGACCTTTTTTGCAACGTGCGGGTCCCTAACGCGGGAGGGCCCGGAGGGGGCTAAATTAAAAAGGCCTGAAGACTCTAGGCCAAATTTTCCTGTTGGTCAATCCAGCTAATTAGTAACCCATCATTTTCCTCATGCTGAGGCTCTACGAGGCAGCAACAAGTCAAGGCCCAGGGATCGAAAAGTAGCCTTCCCACAACGGCGGCAGTCTGGCCCGCAGCACGACGTTAGTAATCCGCCCTTAGCACTGTTTAGCAGCCAGCCACCATGATGCGGGCCACTAGTCAATCCTCCAGTGTTCCAGACCCTTCCAACAGGGCCAGTCAAGTGTGCCAATGCCTAACCAGTGACACAACCATCACTGTGCGTCAGCAACGGGATATGTGCTGAGAGGTAGTTTTGCATCCAGTGTATGAGGAAACGGTGAGAGAGGATTTGGCATGGTAGATGATTTGCACTGCGAACGACATTCGTATCTGTGGTGAGTTCGAAGTTAGACCTGGGTCTGCAGAGGATTAATAGACGAGGCTAGAACGCAGCGGTGGCCTTGTTGTGGGTCTCGGCAACATGCGTGCGCGTCACCATATCCCGAAACAGGAAAGGGGTGATCACGTGGTGGCATCTCAGGCACTTGCTATTCATTGGCTGTTGTTCCGGTAGTTACTATGCTTAGACCCGGAATCTTCGTTAGTATGCTTCCCCTGACAGGGGTCTGAAATTCGAATTCCACGCACCTTTTTCTTCACCCACCAAGAAGTAAGTTCTTCGAATTCTCATTCTTCTCTGACTAATTCATCAAATTCCTACA